>SJJU01004864.1:0-22973 GCA_012932125.1 Conopomorpha cramerella
TACACAGGTCTGCGAATTTTTTTTTTTTTTAAGTTTTTTTGTGAAATGTTTAATATTTGTTTTAATCGTCTTAAAAATAATACAAAAATGTATTTATATGATATATATCACGTCACATTTATCAGATTACATACGTCATCTAAATACGTATTCAATACGAAAAAGAACAAAACTAAAATTTAATAAAATGAATGTAAATCATATAACAATCATCTGTATGATTTTTTTGTTCTCGCCATAACATAGGAATACCGAATGACAATGATTTTGATTTACCGTAAGTCCATTGTCTTAACACTTCAACACATAGCCGGCATACTGTATGCGGAACCCACTGTTTTTCTTGATAACATAACTTCATTCCGAAGTAAGCATAATAAGATTTGTTTACAAAGTCTGTTATTTTAAATCTTTGCTTAACTATTGTATAGAGTCCCGCAAATATAGCAAAATGCATTTGGATTGTTTTTTCAACGCCGAGTAGCCATAGTTACAGATTTAACAAAACAATCTTTTATCACACTTTTGGCGGTTTAATTTAAACACTACCATTAGTCATAGACTACATAAAACTTTTTTTTTTTCTTTTTCGCACAGGGAAATAGCAGTTTAGTAACAATAGACTTTAGGATGTTTGTTCATAGAGTATTTAATAGAAATATTTATATTATATTTAACATAAAATAAATTTTCTTTACGCAAAGCAAACGAATTTACCAATCTAACGAACTATTATATATTTATCTATATTAAAAAAAAATGTGACGTGATACGTTAAAAAAAAGTTTATATTTGCTATATACAGACCATTATCTACAAGTTTGTGATGAATTTATTTAAAAAACGTTTTCATCGCAGACCTGTGTAATTGATGGTACCAAAACATTTCTCATAAATCAATTCCAAAATAAATCGAATCTTTCCAATATTGTACAACACTATCAGTCCAGGTCAGGCATTTCAATCTACCTGTCAAAATTTGGTTCTTACGTGACGCCGACTATAACCCGCACCTACGTTTCGCCCATGTGAGGTTGACTGGTAGAGAATACTTTGGTATTAAGTCCACCCATTGCACTGTTGGTGCAATAAAGTATTAAATAAATAAATGAAATAAATTTAAGGAATAACAATTATTATCCTAACACCTACATTGTACATAATAGGTAAGTATATTAATATACCTACATATGTCATATCACATACTAGTATAACATTATGTTGCTGCTTTCAGCTCGAAAGTTATATTACATTGTATGAAAATATCTTGATTACAGGTTGTGGCATGACAAAACAAAATGTGAAGAACCTTCCATGGCATTTTCTACGGCTGATAACACCTGAGCATTGTGGTGTCTGTGCCATGGATTTTGACACCTTTGCCTTGTGTAAGATTTCATTAATGTATATCTTTAGTTCTTTTTCCATCAATAGTAAAGAAGCTATTTAGTTAGGCAACTGTATTGTTTTTTCACTTTTCTGCTGAATTTTAGTTTTAAACTCTGTCACTATGTAAAAATGTATAAATATTTATTATTTTTTACTGAATATTTATGAACTACAAGTGGACTCGACAGACGTTGTCCTGTCTTAACTATTAATATGAATATCTAGGGTGGCCTGTGCCCAGCAGTGGATGTAATTTTTTATCGTTCATAAGAACCTTCTGCTGTTATTAATAAGCACAACAAAGAAAGAATTAGCAAAATCGGTCCACCCATTCAGGAGTTATGGAATGACAACAAAAAGTGGCTTTGTTTTTTATATATAAAACTTTTATGACCGTAAGTGGTACCCAGTACCCACAGCTTGAGATACCTTCCAAAAGAATGGGAAATATTCAAAACATGCACACTTGCTTGAAAGCTTCTGTGTTGCTTTGTTATAAAAAATGTACCACCAGAACCAGTTTTGCTAGAAACACTTCAATGTGTATATGAGAGAATCTATGTTCTTAATTGTAACAATTGTTGCTATAGTAGCTATAGTTACCCAGCAATTCTGAGTAGACACCATAGCGTGGCACCTGTTTAAATTGTTATTTTATGGGAGTTTTAGGCGCGTCTACCTATCCCTTTGGGAAACAGGTGGATATGGGTATGTGTATTTTATGGTGTAATCTTTCTGCCTATAACTGATACAATAAGAATTTGTCCACAATAGAATCAATCCACAATAGAACTAAAAATCATTGAAACAAAAATACCATATGGCTTTAAGTGTGCCTAAATCTGCCCTATATAATATGCCTGCTGGTGATATAATATATTTTTTTATTTACACTTTACTTTCTTTCAGCTCGCATACATTATGGCTCAAAAAATCATCTGAAGAACCAGAAGAAATGGATAACTCAATTTGGTAGCGACCAATTTAGTCGTCCCAAATCCAAAGAGGTACCTACTTAGACAATTTGCCATGTGCATTTCCCTAGGTGATTTGACGGCGCTTATCTGTTCACATAATTGTATGTTGATTTATTTGCACTATTGTAATAGATAGAAACATTGCAAATGTGTTATAAGATGTTTGCGTTACTACTTAAATGTGCAGGAAGTGCACTCTTGTGCTGCCGACGGCCTACTCCACGGGGGTGTCACGCAAAACAAGGGTCGTTATGTGAACAACTGCCATCAAACATGAAATACACATTACTACAAATTGTCTGACTTCATGTTCTGTAACGAATGAACATGAAGTGTCGGTGTGCAGTCCACGGTATCGCCGTGTAGCGTCTCACTGTAATAAACTAAGAAGATAGGTTCCTTTAGTTCATTACATACGCTATGGGCGATACTTCGAGGATTGTTTTCTGTATTTACAAAAATCTATAATAGGTATATTTCTCTTAAAATATAAAAAATATACAAACGTCTGTTTATTACTAATGCAAAAACACTAGTAATTTATGAAGAACTGTAGAATCCACATGAAGCAATAGAAGTATGTTAGGAGCATTATGTTTATAAATCTGTAGTGCCGTCATGTTTTGTTGAACCTTTTAATTTTAGTTATAGTAAAATGCCCGCATTACCCCGCAGATACCCTTGAAGGCACGCGAGCTGTACTGCGAGCTGTGCGACGTGCAGATCACGTCCAAGTCGCACGCTGAGGCACATTACGCCGGGAAGCCGCATCGTGCGTAAGTATACACAAATTACGAATGGGTATTCGGATTAGTTCTTACTTACTTTGGGTACAGAATGCCTACTATGGCTCTGTGACTCCAAAGCCTTACGTTTGTGGTTAACATGGCCAACACAAATTGGTACGTTTTAACATTCACACTTATTATTTTTGCAGCATCGTCGATGGCCGCAAGATTGTTAAGAACCCGTTCTTGAATCAACCAGGAATGCAGGGCAGAGTGTAAGTACCTACTGCTCATTGTTTTAATGAAATATCTGCTCATACTACAACTTACTCTTTCTTAGCTGTACAGACTTGCAATCGGAGTTTTCTAATCCTAGGTACTAGGCGTGTGCCTACCGAATACTTTATTTTCTATAGCCTATGTACGGAGTATCAGAGGTCATCCTGCTGATACGCGAATAATATAAGTCAGTAGGTAACCTAAAACACTGAGTCAGATACATAATTGTACAACTTTTATTATTAGTAAGATGCTTAGAATTAGCACAACAGTAAGTAATGTGTGTCGTGATATGATTACGATGATGACAGGGAGATGTTGATCCGCCGCGAGAAGAAGCACCAGCTGAAGGCGGAGGAGGAATCCCCCGCGCCCGCCGCCGCCGCCGCCGCCAGGCCTACGCCGCCCGAGCTCTACTGCGACATATGCAAGGTACCTATTATTACTATAGGTAAACCATTTACCTCGCGGAACGCCCGCGGGGCAAGACGTAGGTGGGCAGTGAGGAACTCTCACACCTTTGCGGGGGTGAAGAATCTCGCGCGAGGCGCGGAGCACAAGTGACATTTACACTAGCGGCTTTCTCCACGTACAGTCGAATTATTGGTTACCGACACTCGGAACAAAATCATATGTTTACCCGTCACCATTACTATAGGTATGTAGATGCATTTTTACTACAAATACTCAAATACTCGAATCTTATTTGACAGTTATTTTTTTTATTTTGCTTTAAAATATATCCCGAGATAAATCGAAATAAGTAATCACTTGTGTACCGCAATCCGCCCTCACCTACCTCTATCTCCGCGGGCGTCCCGCGAGTTAAATGGTTTGCCTATTTTTTTTTATTTTTTTTTTCCGGGATATTCCCACCCACTTTCCCACCACTGTGATTCCTGTTAGAGCCAGGATCTACAGCGGACAGGATCTACAGCGGCATTTTGGCGGCGGGGTTTGCCTATTTACTGATTGTCTGAGGCCCTCACTTCGAACCATAGGGATCCTTTGTGTAATTATCCCCTATCATTATTACCTACTCTAAGATCTCTTCCACCCTCGACACGTGCTTGATGAAGGAGTTCAAAGGCAGTGATTTGAATTCCTCTTTGAGTACCAGACATCCAAATAATATACTGCCATGAGATATTTTTACTATTACAGCAGTATTTCTGCCATTTTTGAATTTGTGTTTGAGGCTTTGTTTCTGTCCTCGCCCACCAAAGTAAGACTCAATTGGCATAAATTAGGTGCCCAACCGCCGAAAGTATATATTTGCTCTTTTATAATTTTCCTTGCGTGTGTAGGTTCTGCAAAAAAAACATACTGGGTTCCAATATGCTCGCCAGCCACAACTGGAAACTTCATACCTATATGAAATCAAACCTTTCTTCATCCATGTATCTATATAAATAAAAAGAAATCGCCGTTCGTTAGTCTGGCTAAAACTCGAGAACGACTGGATCGATTTGGCTGATTTTGGTCTTGATTCACACGTGGAAGTCCAGGGAAGGTTTAAAAGGTGTAAACATTACAATACCCGAGGTAATCTTCCTCCGGCAAAAGAAGTGTTTGACGGGACAGCTAGTATGAAATAATTATTTCCATTTTATAGATATCAATTTATTAAACTTACATTTCCAGACCTCGATGACTTGTACGGAACAAATGGCCATGCATCTGAATGGGAAGAAGCATCTGGCGAAGGAAAAGTCGCATATCTGGAGAATGATGAAAGGCGGAGGTGACGCTCAGGCCCAAGGTTGGTTCTTTTATAATGTTCTTGCATGTAGTTTTGTAGTCCCATCTTACGAGATCATCAGAGAAGGATAGAAACACAAAACCGACTGACGACCGGAATGGACTAGGATTCTGGACGACGATCGCTTGTTCACCCCCAAATTATTCTTTAGTGGCCACTTGTAGCTTTTGTTATGTGCGCCTGGGTATAATTGCAACGTTTGCATTGAAATGAGGCAGGCTCAAGTAGACGCGCACGTCTCCAGAGGCTTGTCCCTGAACTTCCTAAACGTTTAGTAGAATATAACCATACACAGAGGGCAGATACCGAGGATTAGGATACCAAGGAAAGTGGAGTTAAAGGTCAGGTAACCGCGGGTGAAATGTGCACGATCCTGTACCTACATTCCACAACGGTTATTTTGTGTTTTCATTGAACAGTCCTTGTCTGTATACCTCCTTTTGTCCTTGCTTTAATCCAGTAAACTGTGTTGTCCCTATGAATGACTTTATCATTTTCTTGCAGTGCGAAGGCTTCAGAAATTCGGTATGTTGGAATTGAACTGAAATTGAACGCTAAAGTTAAACGTCTGTTTAAAAGTGTTTGCAAATGTATCTCCTTGTAAATGTAACGGAGCTGCCTTTTAACCGCCAATGTCGTCTGTGTTTGTCTGATACGCTTAGCGATTTGAAGTCTATGGAATTCGGAACAGAATTCAAAACTGTATAGCGAAGTCACATTTACCATTTGGCGGTCAAAAGGCTATTTAGAGTAGGTAGCTGTCAAGACCTATGTAGTGATGATGTAAATTGAGTAGAGTACTGTAGAACGATAGGTAACGTGCCAACTACACGATGCTGCAAAATGTAAATGTGAACATATTTCATAAATCTGGACGTCAGAAGCATAAGGTCGAATGTCTCATATTGTTACAATGACACATCCGACCTTATGCTTCTGACGCCGAGAAATTTACTTTTCCCATGTGTTGTGTTTGGTCTGAGCTTAAGTTCCATATTCATTGTAATGACAGGTAATGGCAACGGTGACCAGCAGACCCAGGGCGAAGTCCAGGAACAAGATACGAGTATGGACAACGACGCTTCTCAAGGTAAGCCATGGAATGTGTGAATGCGTTTTCTACTCTCTGTGCCCATACCATTAATAATTAAGATATTTTGTATGGAGTCCATAAAACGTTTGCATTGAAATGAGGCATGCTCAAGTAGACGCGCACGTCTCCAGAGGCTTGTCCCTGAACCGCCTATACGTTTAGTAGAATATGATGACAGAGGGTACAATGGGAGCCTATAGGGACGACCATATATATTATGTTTACTAGCTGTCTCGGCAGACATTTATTTTGCCATAGGAAGTCGCTTTTGTACCCCGTGTATTGCAAGAAATACACCTTTTAAACCTTCCACGGACTTCCACGTGTGAATCAAGACCAAAATTAGCCAAATCGGTCCAGTCGTTCTCGAGTTTTAGTGAGACTAACGAATATCAATTCATTTTAATATAATCTATATCATAATAACTTGAAGAAAAAATAAACGACTTCAACCAGTAAAATTTGACATACCTATATGTGGTTTTCTCATGGATGCCATTGTCGGAACTGAACCAAATTCACATGGGACCAAACGGGAAGCACCAGCTTTCAAATGAATAAAAAAAACATCCAAATCGGTTCATCCAGGCGAAAGTTCTGAGGTAACCAACATAAAAAAAATCCAGACGAATTGAGAAACTAATTTTCCTAATTTTGGTCTTAAATCCTTTTTTGAAGTTGGTTAATAAAACTGTTCAGGGTCCAAAACTGTACATTGATTCTTTCTACAAAAAACCGGTGGAGTAGGTATATCAATTTGCCGTTACAGAAGCCGAATTTCATATTTATGGTAAAAATGTCTGTCTGTCTGTTTGTCCGCGAATAGCTACGTACAAGTAACGGCTACTTTGTATACCAAAATTCACACGTGAATGACATTATAATATTTCAAGGAAGTGTGAGAAAAGCGTGAATAAAATAAAATTAAACAGGTAGCCACGCAACGGAAACTACGACTGACAAAATAGACTTTACTCAACTGTCGCTGTAAAAGTTTGAGTGAAATTACGCTATTGAAATCGACCACAACCACTAGTAACCGTCAATAATGTAGCAAAACATCCTTGTTCACGACGCAGACGGCGAAGACGACGAAGACGACGGGGAGGCGGAGGGCGAGTCGTTCCCAGAGGAGGCGGCGTGGGCCGAGGGCGGCGGCGAAGCCTGGGACAACGCCGACACTACAGGTAAACATCGTTCGGGTCACTCACACAATTGCCCGTTGCAATGGTAATACTAAGGCTGGTATTCAGAGTCGTTGCTTCTGAGTTTTCTCTAGAGCGTCTCAGGTGAGCGCGAACTCTGATCTCACTAAGTAATCTCATGCATCTTGTATTCAGAGTTATTTTTGTACGTTTTCTCAGCTGAGCTTGATCTTACTGAGCTAAATAATAGATTGATGTCAATAATCTGCAAAATCATGCTGCGACTGACAATAATTCATCGATTGCTGTCAGTTCTCCAATATTTTTATTCAGTTATCAATCAAAATTCAAGAAAGTACAGAAATAATCTGTCCATAAAAAAACAAATAAACTGTCAAACGGTACACCACAGATCAAAAATATATTTGAATGCTTCTTGCCACAGATCAAACTGTTGTCACACCTACGCTGAGATCGCCCTGAGAACCCGATTTCGAGGCTCAAGTCTCAGCTCAGACATGGCCGATTCTCACGAGACTGTTTCTCAACTGTGAATACAAATTCTTTCCTGAGACTGAGATTACAATGCATTTTGACAGTTCTGAGACTTAGACCGACTTCGTCTTACGACTCTGAATACCAGCCTTAGAGTGCAGTTGATGAATTTTTCCGTTCCTAAATCCTTGCTTATAATATTATAAATCGGAAAGTGAGTTTGTTTGTTTCCACTTTCACGCCGTAACTACTGAACCGACTGCTTTGAAATTTTGCATACGTAAAGTTAGAAGTCCGGATTAAATAATAGGGTACTTTTTATCCCGGAAAAGTTGATATCGGGCGATGCCGCGGGCGGAAAGCTAGCATATCATAATGTTCAAAACATGAACGTAAAATATGTATCGTAGAATTAGTTTCCCTGTTATAGTTTTTACAACTATTGTGGCCCCATATCCAACTTAGCTAACATAGCCAAAAATCGATAGTTAAAAAGTTAAACAACTGTTTCGTTTGTATGCATTTCTATTTTTATTTTCATTTTTCAGAGACGGGGAGAGAGGGGGAGGACGACACCAGTGCACGTTCGGATTCTGCAACAGTAAATTAATCACTATGTTAAAATAAGTATATTATTCTATTCCAATAAAAGGTGATTGTCTCAAAAAATCTTCTGTTTTAATTCGGTAGAAGGATGAGAGGAGGGAGTGAATAAACTATCAAGACTACATTCTATCCTGAAGTCTCGATAGTCCGGTCAATTTAAATATATACATCATGGGGCAGTGTGGGTCTTATTATACATTAGAATGATAATACTGCAGGTTTATTTTAAATCAGTCTCGCTAAACCCATTGACGCCTAGTTGTGTCTTCAATAATGAAAATATCGCAAGGCGGGTTTAGTAATTTTAAACCTTGATGGTAATAGTATATGTATAATTATAACCATCAATGGTTATTTTCAGTGGTAAAAGTGAGATCCACCCGGTAGGCAGAGAACACGAACCTCCACTTGTCACGATTCTGGCAAAGCACTTTCGCCTCTTCAACACCTATCAATTTTGTGCATTGTCAAACAAAAGTAAACCTATTTCGTATAGAATATAAGGCCAATTTTAATTTGATTGACAAATGCTATGTTGAGTTCAGATTTCAACACCAGCAATAGCAGGACAAAATAATACTAATAGAGATTTTGGCTAGGTAAGGCGTTAGTCCAATAAAGAAACGCGAAGCTGAATGCAGATGGCGCTTCATACGCTTAGCCGATGTGAACGGTTCCGGGTGGGTTTTTCAAAACTACTAACATCACAAAAATTCAAAATGCTTCATAGGTAACGGATTAGTGAACAATATCAACTTATCTAAGTACTTTAAACTGGTTTGTCGCTGTTGTGGTTGTCTGAGGCGTAAAAGTAATGTTACTAACTGTATTCCTTAGCTATTGCTCTAGGAATGTTATTTATGAAATCTTATTGGTATCAGAAGTTAAACATTGCGCATAATGAAACCCCTCACTCGTATAATTCCTAAGAAATGCGATAGTTAGTGCCTACAAGCAGTACCTAAAGTTTTTCACTGATAAAATGCTACTAATTTGTAGCAAGTACGCTGCTAGGTAGGTAGTAATAAAAGTAAAATAGTACATAAAGAAAATCAAGACCAGCAAATGTAAATAATCCAGCGTAAGGGTAGGTAGGTAGGTAGTGTGCTCACCAGCTGCAAGTGCGGCGGCGACGGCGCGAGGCGCAGCCGCGCTGGAAGCCGCACCACAGCGCGGCCGCGAGCAGCGCCAGCAGCGCCACCAGCAGCAGCGCCTGCACGCACGGGTCCGACAGCGACAGCTGCTTGCCGCTCGCCGCCTTGCCCTTGCCACCGCCCTTGCTCGCCTTCACCGGCGTCTTCTTCGTCGAAGAACTCTTCGCCATAATCGATGAGGAGGACTGGACCAAGTGACCCATCGTACCAATAACGGCTTCTCCGGCAGTATCAGCTCGCGTGCATATGGACTTTTATTATTTTCTTACTCTCTGTCGTTTGTCATTATTGTTTTGTGGTTTTAATGGAGATTTTTGGCTGGTTTTTGGATTACTGGATTAAATAAGTACAGGAAGTTCACATTTTGTTTGGTTGATGACAGTCTGCCTGGTGTTGTCATTGAATTTGTAACATTTATTTTGCTGGTTTATGTCAGTCTCAATGACACTAAGAATACTATGACCGTTTGTTTTTCTATCTTAAATAGAAAGGCTACGAAGAAGTATAAGGTAGGTTACGCCTAATAAGGCTTCCTATTACGACACGACACACCGCCACCATAATGTGGTTTTTATGAATGGGGAATTTTCAGGGCCCGTGTTTCTCTTAGTTATGACAGATGGCGCTAGGTGTATTAGGGGGACAAATGTCAACGAAATTACTAACATCAAGCAGTCCGTATTGAAGGCGACAGTAATTTTTTTTATTGTTGTTAAAAAAGTGTCTGAAGTTTTATTATTTAGGTGAGTTATTTAAACTCGCCCAAATATTTAAACGCACTAAAATATAACTGACAGAAGTCCCCCTGGATATCTACTAGCGACATCTAGATATAAGAAACTTTTGGAGTTTGAAAATTCCCCATTAATTGGTAACCTACACACATCAAAAGTGTCTAGGGATCAAGAACATGTTTAGCTCTAAAATCTAATTTATTTAAATCAAATCTAATCGTCTGGATTGGTCTCCTACCTAATTCCCCATGCCTGTATCAATGACTTATCCCCACATTTCGCATAATTTTTTAACAATAGGACAACCAGGAGAACTATAATAGGTCCCCAGTGACTAAAGCCGCACGGCACGCCCCAAAGTTGTGTAGCATCCGACTTTTGTGGTGTGTGACCAACGGTCACATGCGACTGATGCAGTCGACGTTATCGATCAGTTGCAGGCGATCGTATGCCGCATGCGGGTGTTTACTACAACTACCGAACAACCATTCTTGCTCAACATTTATTAAGAAAATTACCGAGCCGCATGCAGTTTTAGTCACTTGAATAAATACGAGAGCGATGCGTCTTGATAAGGGATTAGCTTTTAATTGGCTAGTCAATCGCACGATAAAAATCGATCCGTGTAAATATCCTCTAAGCTCACGTACATAATCAGCCCTTGGCTTCGGTAACAACCGATTATTGAATCTTAGCTAAACTGTGCACGGACATCTTAGCTAAACTGGTTTTGTCACAGCAACAGTCGTGGGTCAAAAACATTTTACAGTTGGGTTGCCTTGTAAGACTGTCCGAACCTAGCGAAAACTTCCGCAATCCGTAGGTACTATACCCGCTCAGATAAAGCCGAAGACCCCCGAGCTGCAGTAATGTACATTATGGTTGTTGCTCAGTGCATTGTAGTCTAATGATTATACAACGTACGCAGACGACAGCACTGTTGTGGAGAGTTACACATCTGACGCGCGAGCCAGCGGATCGCAAATCCGGGTACTCAGAGAGGCATTGGTTGAGCGTTTGAACCTGTCCCTTAGTGAAGTCGCATCTTGAGGCAAGGCCAATCTGGTCAGGTTCAATGCGCTTAAGACCCAGGCGTGTCTTTTCTCAGTAAAAAGGAGCCCATTCAATCTGGCACCCACTTTCCAGGTACCCCTGCCTATAGCCAATCGGCTGGAGCTTTTAGGCATGACGCTAACCTGCAACCTCAACTTGCCTCCTATATTAAGGCTACGGCCAACGCTGGGCATCCTCTCGAAGGTGCGACGGTATTTCACACCGGAACAGTTGCTCACGCTATATCAAGCACAAGTTCATTCGTGTATGGAATACTGCTCTCATCTTTGGGATGGATCAGCCAAATACCAGCTTGAGGCTCTGGAGGTAATAGAGGCGTGCTAGAAGAGTTATAGGTGACAACAGGCTGCTTGATGCTCGGCTAAAAAGCCTAGAGCAACGCTGCAAAATTGCGAGCCTATCTGTTTTCTATCGGGTGCATTTCGGAGAGTGTGCTACGGAGTTGCAAACCTAATACACCCATCGCGTTTTTACGATAGGACAACCAGGAGAACGGCAAAACGTCATCCATGCCAGGTGGATTTGCCATTTACGAAAACCAAACGGTTAGTCTACTTTCATAATGCGAACCGCCAGGATGTGGAACGACTGGCCGGAGTCTGTTTCCTGCGCAGTACAGTCTGAAGGTCTTCAAATCGAGGGTGAATAGGTACCTAATTGAACAAGTGTGCTCCAGACCACATCGCTGCTTACATCAGGCAGGCTTGTTCATAGTGAAAAAACCGTCCCGTTCCCCTGGTACATGTCCACCCAATATTACCCGTGGACCCACCGACTGGAAAAAACCTAAATATGAGTCCACGGTTATTGCCGGTTCCTCGTGGCCCACCGGGTGGTATTTTTAGTAGGTAATATTTTCAGCTACTTTCGTTACTCAGAAACGCCCATCTCAATTGATTTGTGACCTGAAATGAAGATCTAGCCTCAGGTTGTGATCATTTTCTTTGGGACTTGGCTGCCTCTATAATGTAACTGACAAGACTTGATTGATTTCTGCCTCCTACATTTATTTCTATCTACCTATATTATTTCGTTTAGTCTTAAGATTTACGACCTTACCAGCAGGGTATTTTATGTGAGTAAATAAAAAATAATTTTAAATATTTTATTGATTTATTTCGTATACAAAATCTCCCTTGCACGTAACTTCCTTTGGGTCGACCAAATACGTCCGACCGCATGCCGATGCGTCTGAGACGTCGTAAGGCCTCCTGAAAAAATAAGCCTAAATCAGAAATGTTGTAAGTGTATTCATTCATAAACAGAAATCGGCCGATAAAGAATAGATGTTTGATTTAGTTAGTTTTCTGTGGAATTAATCAATTTTCGTGTATGTAAATAAAGGTACTGATGGTCATACGGGCCGTAATGTTACATTTCGGGCCGTCTATATGCGAGTACATACTGTTCCGTTGAAAAAAGCTCGACACGTTATTAACGTAACTCAAGTCAGTACGCAGCTAAGTGATACGTCATGCTAATTTGAAGAGGAATTCTTCCTGAAACTATTTTGGTTGTAAGCAATAACTAGCGTGTGACAGTCTCGGCCTTAAAAGTATAATAGCAGATCTTTGATACTTGCAAAAGGAGACGCACGAATATGCAGAGTATACCGTATACTTACTCTGCATATTCGTGCGACTGTATACGATATGGATTATCAAATCCCAGTTAACAACGCCCACTTGTCGAAAAGTTCTGTCCACTCCTTTAGGACACGAGTTTATATACATATATGTAAATTAAACATCACACTATGGTTTACCTGCACGGTTAGCTAGCTGCCACGTAGCATGTTGACTGCAGACCGCAGTACTTCGATTTGAAAACCAATTTACTGGTCAGTATAATTCAGCGGTATTCTGCAAACGAAAATATTTTAAAGATTCTAGTTCTAAAATTGGTGAAGAGTTAGTTTAGTAACACAAATCTGTTACGTTCAGTAGTAGTAGTTCACTAGTGCCTTAATGGTAAGGAAGTGACGATATTTGCTGACCATATTTTAAATCAATTGAGATACTAGGGAAACGTAACAAATTCGTGCGATATTTTTAAGTGGGTTAGGAAAAAAGTAAATATGTTAAAAACAAATATGCTACAATGATATTATTTCCGAACTTATTATCTATTACACACCTACGTATTGGAATTTCTTGCAATAACAAATAAACGTCATGAAATTACACCGACAAGTTTTCTCAGACCTAACTAGGTCCCTGTCTGGTATGCAGTCTAAAAAAAACGTTTAGAAAAGTACCTAATTCAATTAAGAAGGTCAGCTTTTGTCGTTTCGCATCATATTTATCCTGGCTTTGTTGAGCCGACATTTCCAGTGTTTAGTTGTGATTATTTCCTAGATGTATATGTATTATACATGTGTATAGTAGGTATGATATAGTAATATTTTTTAAAATCTCGAAATACCTTATAAACATTCCGCATAGTACTACTGAGCATGTTTGTGTGTTTTACAAGGCCTGCTCAATTTGTAAATGATTATGCAAGTGTAAATGTTCAAATCTAAACTTAATTACTATTTTTCATAAGAAAACCTGTATGAACCAAAATTGATATCAGCAGTACCATATAATTACCATTCACCATGAGTAAAAACACCTAGAAAATTACTACATTGTAGGGTACTTAAGGTAACTAACATGTTCCTTCTGATTTAACAGTCTTATTAAATGTGGAATTTCCCCATTTGCAGTGGCGTGCACTGGCTTTTACGACAAGGTAGGCAGTAATCCCTAAGGATTGACACCTATGAATAGGTAATTTGTCTTTACGAAATATACGTACCTACCTATGTACTCACACACAAAACACGGGACCTTCGGTGAGCCTATGTCGTGAGTGCAACAATAAAAGATCTAGCAATAACTCTATTATTAGGTCGGGTAGCCAAAATACTAAGGTAAGCAGTGTCTTTTTGCCTATATGGTGTGCACGCCATTGCCCATTTGTGTGGAACACAGCCACATTTTTACATACTTATATGCTGCACAACATGTCCTTATACTAATAGGCTTAAAGACTAAAGTTTTAACATCTATTGTTGTTGATCTTTTTTGGCACATGTTCTTATACAGATATGTTTGTCTGGTTTACAACACGGAGTGCCTTTAAAAATATCGACATTTTTGATACTTCCACCGCAAATTTTAAACCAAAAACTACTATTACTATTTTAGTTAACAACTTATCATAAATAGTATTTAAATATATTACCTTCATATAATATCACGTTTGAGCATACTGTAGAGCTGTGCCTCGCCGATATATTCGTCTCTTATTATGGTACTAAATAACATTTGATTGCTGTAAAAGAATTCTTTGAATAATGTTACCCCTTAGGTGTTATCTATGTTTGCAGTCCACTGTACTTAGTGGCTTTTTTATATACTAACTAGTATGTTCTTGGACTCTACCACTTGTTAATACAAAACTTATTACAAGGCCAGTGCAGTGCAGTTTCTTTAATATTGTTTATAGGTAGGTACAAAAGGAATCTTATCTTACCCAGTTGATTAATATGGTGTACTACATTGTATGTGTCGCATGATGCTTTTGACAAGTAGCTTTATTTGCAAGAACCTAGAATTTTGTGGCAAAGCGAATGATTTGATAATATTCGTGCCATTACTCTGTTTTCTGAAATAAGTTCGCTTTTCATGAAGGAAACTGATGGCCTTCGTTGGCGAATGTTCACCTTTGTTTTGAGAAAAAAAATAAAAGGCTCATTTCACGCTTTTTTATTTATAGATTCGTTGGAAGATACACTGTGTGTACTTGCCACAGAATGAGTCTTAGAATGTACTATTTGGATATTTATTGTCCATCCATTTAAGGCCCTATGTTTCAAAACACTGTGGATTATTGTTCTAACCCCATAGATGGGACCATGGACATGGCTTGCCTGGCTACTGATGTTAATCATGAACATTACCATCCTCAATAAAGCAATAAAATAATAGTCATTGTTCACCAAATATTTCTTACCATGCTAGAATTGCACCATTATGCTGTAAATAATAATGGTTTGGGTATGAGGTACAGGGGCTTTATATTATATCAAGGTTTGCTATGAGTATTTTTTAATTACAAATACTAACCCACAACAACTACTGGAATAGAGTAACCATATTACATTGTTGATTTCCTAGATGCTTTACAGAGTTTCGAGGCTTAATATTTGATTACTTTTACCATTAAGCTTCATACTTTACCAATGAGGCTCACTTTAGTGTTTTACCATTATCAGTTTTATATTCCTAATGTGCAGTAAGCAATAAAGAACACGAAAGATCATACTAATATGATTACTTGTTTCGTGGCTCCACAAACACCCTAGTTGCGCTGTCATATGACATGCACAGGTTAATCACTTTATGTTCATACAATCATCATTTGTTCATCTTTTCTAATGTAAACCCAGCATGTCTAACTGTTCTCACTCTGAGATGTTGAGACACATTTCGTAAAACTAATGAATATGGCATCAATGCTTAAACAGTTCTATGTAAAGTATTATATAGAGTATAGTTTTGTATGCAATGCAAACCAATCCACTTTCAGCACTTTAGTGACAGGCAACTGATTATTTTGCTATAATATGGTATGTCACCAAAGCACAGAACTTTTTACTTATTGATCATACAAACAAATTAATGTACTTCTGTTCCATTCTCTCAAAATCAGTATGTTATGTTATTCAGATTGTACTGAACCATGTAATAAAATATAACTTCGGTTTTTCAGTACTTATTTTTTTATTTAATTTTATTATAACTTAAAAACTAAGGACATTCATTAGATGATATCTTTTCCTACTTTAATGAGAAACATAGAATACGACATAGACTGAACACTATGAAGTAAATAATTGGAATATGTCTCATATAAATATAGTAACTTAAATATAGGTAAATAACGAATCACAATACTGAAACGGAATTTATATTGTAGCCAAGTACTATGATAGATTTCAATTAATGACGCACTAGTTCTAATCGTTTTTCCTCTTTGTCAAGAATAACGAAGGTATCTGGAGTTTCTTCAAAGACAACATTGTCTTAATTTTATTGTCAAAGATTTCACCAACCGCCTGTAATAATAAAAATATACATGTTTACTACCTTTGGCACCTAGTGCCATTGTTTGTGCATTATTTTTGTACTTTACTTCTTGTTGAAGTAATGTCAATTGCATCATAACAATTAAGTATGCATACATGATAATCAAGATCAAATATCTGTGTTATGATCTATGCTAGTCCAACAGGACAATGATACACTGCAATGTGTAATCTTAAGGTAATACAAGGGTAGACACAAAAGTTTGCAGCCTTACCTAGGAGAACTTATGATCTTTAAATCTATTTGCTGTAATTCATTCAGCGAATTTTGATTACGACACTGCATAGCTTTAATGGCCTTTTAACACTTGTTTGACAGTCCGACCCAATTTTCAATAGTGTTGGAAAAAATAGCAATACAAACTCTTGGGATCTGCCCTCGTACTCGTATTGTCGTATGTTGGTAATTTATTAATAACTTCTTTTGATATCTGTAGGTCTATGTTTAAATGCCTATTTACCTAGTTATTTACTTGTTTTGCATATTTTACTATGACTTCATGAATCATCTTTTTGGGAAAATTATCTTAATATCAACCATCATTTATAATCATAGCTTTATAAATAAGTTCTGTACTATAATATGATGGTGGTAATATGGTGGTGATGGTGGATAATAAGCTTCTAAATAACTATGTGGTATGTTAATAAATGTACCTAAGCTTGGTTAGTAGACACCATGTGTCTGTTGTTGATTTAAAGCTTATTGCATTCTCAAAAACCATCATGTTGATTGGTGCAATTCTCTCAAAAATATTTCAATTACGTATTTATTATCAGATAAATTTTCTTGTTCCTATAAACTTTCTCTTTATTTCGTCTAATTTATCCTGACACATTCCATATTATCATTTCTATAGAGCCAATTTAATTGTGAACTTGCATACTTCATTAGGTTTACACTATTATTGTTAACAACATGTGGTAATTAGTTATATCTTGCCTTACATATTAACCACGCATGTTTCAATAATCAAGTATTCATAGGTATTATTATGAACATCAGAGAAATCCTACTTGTGTATTCCAAATTGCGTGGGTTACCACTTACTGTCATGCAAGCTAGAAAGAAGCTAAGTGTTGGGAAGATGACTTACCACCGTAGTTGCCGCCTCCGCCGCCGCCGCCGTAGGGCTGCTGTGGCTGGTAGGAGTTGGCGTACTGCGGCTGGGGCTGCGGCTGGTAGGAGTCGTAGGGCAGCGCCGCGCCGTACGTCGGCTCCGCGGACCCGTACCCGGCGTCGCCCGCTCCGCCCGCGCCGCTACTGCGTTATACACATTCTATTTACTCTTTGTAATGTGCAATATACACACTGCCTTTTTATTCACTGCGATCACAGGAAATCAAAATAACACAATATACTGATATTAAAAATAATAATTGAAATATAAAGGACTTAAGTAGCCTTCAATACTGGCTGTTTGCATTACTTGAAAAGAGTATTTACTATGTAATTGATACTAAAAGATTTACCATCCATATGCAAGTGCATTGTATACTTCTAAAAAACACTTACCCATAACCATCATTTTCATATCCAGTACCCGATGAATATCCATAATTAGAGCCTCCGTAATTTCCACCTGAACCTCCATAGTTTGTATTTTGGGGTGCAGGTGCCGGTGCAGCATAACTGTTATTACTCTGGTATGATCTAAAATGTAAAGTACTTTATGTTAGGATTTAGAAAAAAAAAACACCTTTGTTAGATAGTATTCCAAAGTAGTATCAGAATGCTATATTGTCTGCATTTGTGTATAAGACGGCAATTCCTATCAGCTATATTCATCATATTAATTACACCACAAATTTTGAAACTATGCTGTTGTACAACTTACCCAGAGTTATAAGCAGGTTGTGCGTACGGGTCTGCTGGTGGCTCATAGGGCTGGTATCCAGTGTGTCTAAAAATAAATAAGGCAACTTACAAATAGAAGTTAACACAACTTTACTAATAATAACCATCGTAATAAATAATTTCAGATTGAACCTAGCGTCATGTTTGTATCAGACGGCACATTCCTATCAAGTTCTGGGATCATCATTTGTAAAATCAGGTTGTCAGGTTTCTGTCATAATAATGTAAAGATATAATTAGGCCACTTACGAGGGTATTCCATTTCCATTGTATCCATTGGGCTGAGCTTGTGGCGGGGCTTGGTATCCTCCTTGCGGAGGTGGTCTGCCACCTCCATGTCCTCCATCAAATCTATTTGGAACAAAAGCAGCATTAGCAAAATTTTATAATTGTTATTTGAAGACATTATAAAAAAGCGTCTATCTCTCTAAGTCGCGGGTTCGAGTCCGGATACTGGACGTGTACCAATGGGACTCTTTTTCAGAGCCTATGTACGCAACGCTACGCTCGTACGGTGAAGGACAACATCATGATGAAACCCGCACACCACAATGTGTGTGAACCCTAAAGTGGATTTCTATGTGTGTGCTAACAATACCCAGATACAAATTGACAAATTCTAGTTACTAACTGTGCTTTGCGAGCATTGCAAAAAGGCGTCTCCCAAAGTGAAATGTGGGAAGTTATAGAGTAATACACTGTCTAATTCTATGCGATAATAGGCGCGTCTCATACATGTCAAGTTATGTTTCATTTACCTTCCTCTCTTGGGCGGTCCTCCCGGGCCACCGTGCGGAGGTCCGCCGCCGCGCTTGTAAGGCGCGTGCGGCACGTGAGGGACGACGTGCGGGGCGTGCGCGGCGTGCGGCGGCGCGTGCGGGGCGGCGTGCGGGCCCGGCGCCGGCCTCGGCGGCAGGCTGGGCGGCGCGCCCGCCGGCTCCGGCCCGCCCGGACCTCCCGGACCACCCGGCCCGCCCGGTCCACCGGGCGGCGGTCCGTGCCCGTGCATGTGACCTCCACGACCACCGCGACCTTCAATTTAATACATAAAGTTAACATTGCCAATGAATATACATATTTTTCCCATATCTTTTGCAGAAGTGGTTCTGGATTGAACTGGGACAAAGGTGCTGTGCGGCAGGGAAGAGGAAAGCAGATCGTGGATACGCCACATCAGACTGGATAATGGTAAAGGAGGAGACTGTTATTGACCTAGACAGACCTAGGTGCAGTAATCAAAGTAAAAACCCTATACCACAGAGAATAAAAAGATAATTTGTATGTCCTGTCACCACAACATAGATCTTTTGCATAAACCATCAGCCTAAAATACTTTAATACTTGTATTACTTTACAAGCCTCAACTTTACGGTAGAAATAATATATTTTGTAAGCTTGATGGTGATGGGTAATATCTGTGCAAATGTCTACTCTATTACAATAGTAGAGATAAATCAGTACAATCAAGGTTTGTATACTAATATACAAGGTTTGCAAATAAGTAAATATTTGCCATGTGATGCAGGCACTTACCTCTCATGGGCATTCCTCCTCTGCCTCCACGATCCATTCGTGGGCCAAAATCACCTCGTCCTCTGCCACCACGTCCTCTCATGCCCCCAGGACCACCTCTATTATAACCACCACCACCACCTCCAAGTTCAATCAGGGTGCTCTGAGGAGGACCACGAGTCTCAATAGTGGGAACTGGGTGAGGTCCTGGACCTTGAGGGCCTGGTGGAAAACGACCACCTCTTTCACCACCACCACCACGTGGTGGCCCTCCGCGAAAACCACGTGGAGCTCCTCGTGGTCCGCCAGGACCTCCTCTTGGTGGACCACCCATTGGTCCACCTCTACCTCTCATGCCTGGACCACCTCTGGAATATAAAAAAGTACTATCATTGATGAGACGCCATTACAAGTGCTTACTCATTAGTTCCCATTATTAAAAAAAAACACTGAGAATAACTCTTCAAAACTACCCACTAACTTTTATGAAAATTAAATCGATAATAAAATTAGGTTACCAAAGCGTCACACGCATAACCTCAAAATAGATTTTTACTTCTATTTGCTACGATTTCTTAAGACAATAGTGACGAAATTTGGTAATTAAGTATAAGTGTAATTAGATTTACTTTCGCAAATAGTATACATACATACCTTCCTCTCATTTCAAATCCTCCTCGGCCTCCTCGACCCGGTGGGCCTCCACGTCCACGGCCGCCACCGCGAAATCCTCTGTTCCCGCCGTCCATTTTATAAATCTATTTAAAATACAAGTTAGATACCAATATCACAGGTTTTACTCGTGGTACTATTTCACACGATTATAATTAAATTGCGTATTTATTAGGTACTTCAGAAATATTGTACGCTACTACTAGGACGACGCTGTTGCCGCCATTTTTACTTCGAGCGAATTGAATGAAACATGAATGATTGAATTTTCGATAGATAACGACGTTTCCGTTTCCTGTCTATTCTGCCACGACGTTTCTATATATGTAGTTCAGTCCGATTTCCTACATGGCCGGGATGGGATTTCATACTGAATAATGTACTCATTGTAAGTTTGTGACCTTCGGATTTTACTCCTCTGAATTGTGATACATACATACATTGATAAAAAAAAATGTTTCTGTATTGACAGAGGACTGAAAGATTATTTGTTTTGGGTTTGAGGTTATAATACAATTTCAATAAATTGAATTGAATTGAGGTTCATAAGAGCCAATTTTAATAAATTGAATTGAATTGAGGTTATAATAATATGAACTATTTGAAATGGATAATCAAGAAAAGTCGTTAAAATATTTAATAGCAGTAGAAAAGCTAGCAGAAGAAATTCTAAGTGATAAACAAGAGATTATTATATTAGACAAGAGAAGAAATGAAAACAGAGAGGCTCTACGGGAGCTAACTAAGAGCAAACAACACAAATGTTGGGTAACTGTTGGATCTATACTCACGAAAAATACGGAACAACATACAAAACAACTCATCGAAGCCGATCAGAAACAATTAGAAATTGATATAAATAAACTTCGCAGTGAACTTAAAGTAAAAGTTAACAACCTAAGAGATCTAGAAATGCAGCCTCCAGTTCCAGGATTGATGCTAGTGCCAATGTCTCAAAAGGAAACGCAAGCATTTACACATTCGGGATTGTTCAAATAAAAAAGAAATTCGGAAATTAGGAGAGTCTGTGGTCCAGTTGGTCGGATAGTCGTGGGTTCGAGTACGGCTACTGGACGTGTACCAATGCAATGGGATTACACAACGCAACACTCGTACGGTGAAGGACAACATCATGATGAAACACGCACACTACAAGGTGTGTGAACCCTATAACGGCGATGGCCTCGCCCCTGTCACATTGGGTTAAATATGCTTGGTGAACTGTGGCCATTTGCTTAGCAAGTGCCTCTGCCTACCCCACTTTGGGATTAAAAGGCGTGAAGTGTGTAGAAATTGATTCCCAGGAACACTGAGCTACAAGCAAGATGGGGCGTCCCATGCAAGGGTTTGGTGCATTTATGAGAGCATACTCTCATTGTCAATTAGTTGTCTTGCAGCATTGATAAGTCACATTACTCACCATGTATGTGCTAATGTTTACATCTAGAAAAAATATGTTTTGTTTGCCCCTTGATCTGTATATTTCTAAGTGAACAACAAATTTAATGTGTGGTGAAGCATACTGTTAAATAATAATAAAAAAAAGCTTTTCCATACAAATGTGTATCTTTCAATCTATGTATCTTTTCCAACAATTACTCAGAGTTACCGGACAGAATTACTGAGTTAGCTTGTGACTTGTGCCATGATGGAGCAGAGCATGGGTTACTTTAGGTGATTAGATATTATTTTTGGTAGTATAACTAAACACCTAAGGCCTAAGAGCAGGGACTGGGTACTAAGTGGCAAATAATGAAAACAAGAAAATTTGTACAATGTCACAGAATGTGATGCACAGGGTTGAAGCTATTACAAAATAGGCTGGGTCTAGCGTTATACTCTCTCTCTCTAACGGTTCCTCGAGGAGCTGGGGTGGTTGGAGTAGCGCCACCCAAATCACGCACAATAGGCGCACTGGACGTCGAGTTGCGGAAATGCCCCGTATCATCTACATCTACTCTGTCTCTGTTGCTGCAACTATCTAACACCCAAGTTGTTGCTTAGTCCACTCATCAACATGGCAACTTTGAAATGGTGCTAATCGGTTTAGATGCATGGACTCCATGGGGCTACAAGCATGTTGTACTGCTATAGCAATATAGAAAACCTGAGATGCTATTCAATATTATAGGTATTCTTTTTAAGAGTGAGTGTCTAGCCTGGCGACTCACCAAATGGCAAAAATACCTTTGTAAAGTTTTATTTCACTAATTGAGGAGGATAGGATCAAAACGTATTAATTTAGGTGTAACGAAATTTTATGAAAAAAGAGGAAAACTTATACTACTCTTAGGCCCTTTACTCTTATAAACCATAAACAATCCATTCCCTATGTAGCATATACTATGAAATCTATTA
>SJJU01004866.1:0-15219 GCA_012932125.1 Conopomorpha cramerella
TTACAAGACAATAATGTTCGTCTGATTGCTAAATGCAGTTTTACCGTAGACAGCGTAGGTAAGGAATCTGGATTTCGAGTTGAGTTCATGGTTGGCTAGCCAGACTTTACCTGCCTAGAGATTTCTCACTACATCGTGGACGTTAGTAAACAAGTATAAACCCTCTGCAATTATTATTGGCATTATATGAAAGTTATTAAAAAATATTTAATTTTCACACAAAAATCCATTCAATGAACGGAATTGAACGAATGTTTGCGATTTCTTTTTCACAACACTATTTTTCTTATTACAAAAAATGGGCACACTCGAAGTCAGATCGTTCGTCGAATTATAAAACGAACTATAGTTAACCTGAGCTTGGTATATCTTCGGAACAGTTATACCGACTGTGTGTGTTAAAATAAACCAAAGTATACTACTTTGGTTTATCTATTTGGTTAAAATAAACCAAAGTATACTACTTTGGTTTATTTTTAACCAAAGTATACTACTTTGGTTTATTTTTAACCAAAGTATACTACTTTGGTTTATTTTTTAAGGTTGACGTTTTGTTCTTATATTTTTCTTACACGTTATCGGCCTCTTTATAATTGCTACCTAAAAACACAAAATTCTATATTTAGGAATATATACAAAAATGTTGTATTTTTTTTTCAGACAGTCACTGTATACGTAAAACAATACGTCTGCACAAGAACATAGCACCTGAGAGGAATCAAATTACCAAAGTATCTTCTTTCACCTGATCCCCATAGAGACAGACACATACCTACTTTATACTTTAGATTCTACAGCATTCTCACTAACTTTAATATGACCTTTGACTGTACGAGACTTAAAACGAATGAATAGTCAGGTTAAATTGGTTATGTTTATAATAAGGTGTCCTGAAACTGTAGGGATTATTTCACCTTTTACAGCTTCAGTAACGAGGTAACAATGTTGTTTTGTAACGTTCTTTCCTTTTGTAAGTTGAGTTGTACATTGTAAAATGACCTTTATCGACTTGAAAAATGTTCTATGTTGGCTCACGCTTAACCTAATTTTCGTTTAACGTGCGCTGTCCTTGTGTCTACAATGAAGACGACGTTAAAGGTAGAGAAAGATGTATCTACGTTCGCTGTCTTATAAAGCTCTACAATTGTAGGTGCTCTCTCTCTCTCCCTAATAAATCCCTTTCGTGCTGTAGCACAGACTCTACAGCTTAAATTGTAAGGTTCAAATCTTATGTTATTATCAGGTGTATTGTTATTTATGAAAGTACAAATTCAAATTTAAAATGGGGTATTTTCAGGGCCGCTTTTTGTCTTAATTATGACAGATGGCGCTAGTTGTATTAGGGGGACAAATGTCAACGAAATTACTAACTTCAAGCAGTCCGTATTGATGGCGACAGTATTTTTTTTATTGTATGTCTACATGTTACAAAAGTCTAAATAACTCACCCAAACAATAAAAAACGCACTATAATATAACTGACAGAAATCCCCCTGGATATCTACTAGCGACATCTAGATTAGAAACTTTTGGAGTTTGAAAATTCCCCATACAAATTCAAAGTTTAAAACGGGTATTATTTTGGGGCAGGTGACCGTGTGAAAATGTCTCGGGATATTTTTTTCAACTATTTATTTATCTTCTCTTATTTTAAAGGAAAGAAACAACTTTCATTAGTTTAGTTTCATTCGTTTAACAAACCTAGTCTAGTTTCCCTGAGTGTTAATCCAAGTGAAGAGTAAAAGATGAGGTTAAAAGGTGGAGAATATTAAAATATAATAATTCTTGTTTTGGCGATCCGCTTGTAATCTAGGTAAGACATATTCCATGTGAATTATAAAACGAAATACATGTTTCACGATTCATTGGAATAAGCAATATTTATTTCTATTTAAAAAAAAGTATATCTGTCGAAAGAAAAACGTTGAGAGCGAATATTCAATTTCCCGATCTATGAACTATTATTTCGTACAAAGTGTTTCGTTGAATAGCTCACGTTATAACTGTCCAGTTAAATTTAATCTGCTGTAGTAGGTACATGGGTACGTGTTTCCGACGCGGCCGTCGCCAGCATAATGCGAAGGTCTGGGCCGCAGCTGCTCCGCGCGTGACCCGCCTGCAGACAGACCAATCCGAATGAAGTTTTATGAAAAAAAAAACATAACTGGCCAGCGAGAATTTTCACTTGTTGAAAAAAAATATTATGATGTTTCTTTTCAGCAAGGACAGACGGACGCTCTGCAAGGACGCTTTCGGGTCTCTTTTACGAGTTCTGCTGGACATCAGTGTTGGGCAATTCTCTTTTGTTTGCAATAAATTAAATTGGGATCTAGACGATTTACAAAACGGAGTATTTTGTGTTATGTAGCGGAGATTAATAGTTACCAATATTAAAAGTAACAGATGGTATGTGTAATGGTTATCGTTTTAGGGCAAAGCTCCTGGAAATGTCGTGACTCTTGCGTCAGCTCCTAGTGCAGGGCCTCTCGGCAATGCAGTATAGAGGATGCTCTGTATTTACTGCCTGTTGAGCTGTGCTGATGGATGGCCGAGAACCCCGCTTCTGCTGCCGGAAGTGAGTTTTAGGCTTAGCATTGGGACATACTAAAATAAAAAAACGTTTGTTTGAAAAACGTATCATCTGCCAATCACATAACATGACACGAACTTTTTACCTTGGTCGCATTTTATAAACACACGTTTTTCTGTGTTAACTATGAATATAGATTTCGATTCTTACAATTATTTTGACGACAGCAAATACAATGAAAAAAAGCATTAGCGAAACCGTTTCAGCCATTTATACACATGATTCCGTGACCAAGGGAAATTAGAATAATTTTTACATTTATTATAAGTAAGCCTCATCAAGGACGCAGCATGAACAACAATTACAGGGTAGGCATATAAAGTAATTAGAAATGAATCCACATTTATCGCCTATATTGACTTCACTTAGGAAATAACACGAAAGCAATTTGATAATCAAAACGAAACGAACAAAAACATTAGATACCTATATATAACGGTCATTCATAAGCTTTCACTCCAATCGACCCTTGATAACACAACTATCAGAAAATGACAAAGCAAATTCCAAAGGGACGGCTGCAAAGGCACCCAATTTGTAAATGGAAGCGTCAACACTGGTTCCATCACAACAAAAGGGGTCGGAGAGCCAATGTAAAAGCCATTTCCATGTCTCACTTCGCTTAGAAGTCAAATACGGCACAAATTACAAAATTCTCTAAATAGCACTCGAAACTATCTTTACCATATTCAACACAGCTTAATGCTTTATGTATTTATTTTGAATTATATTTTTATCGATATTTTAATCTGCTTGTTAATATTAAAAGCTTCATCTTGGTATTTATAGCTGAATAAATCTTTTTTTAGGTTTTCATTATGTGTTCAGAATGTCTGAATATGAAATTGTGTTCGGATTGAACACATTTATTACAGAAATTTGAAATATAAAAATGTTTAAAAAAGTGCAATTCACTGATTTTAATCCCAAAGTAGAATAGGCAGACGCACTGAGAAGAATGTTTTATAAAAAAAAATCTGTTCATTTCCTGAACGTGATGGCTGAACTAATCTCAGCAGGCATAGCACGCGCGCCTAGAACTAATTGACGACATAGAACTAATACGCATGCCGATTGGTTGTTATGTCACGTTTCATGCGACTCAGCTTATTTCAACAAATCGCAGCGCGTTATATGTATTGTCACTTGTTTCTTGGAGCGCTGTGCTGGGACCCTCCTGGATGTAATGGCTAAGGACGTTGGGAGAGCCCCCCCGGCAATAACGCGCGTGTGGTTTCCGTAGGATTATAGTGGGTGCGAGTCCCACCGTACCTGCACCATAACTCCACAGTTGTCCTTGCCAGCGGTGGGGTATCCATAGCGGATTTCCACACGTTAAAAAAAGGGGCGCTGGAATAATTTACTGCGGTGAAAAACAAATCTGGCGCATTTTACGAACAATAACGGGCACATAAACATCCCATCGCAACAATAGCTCTAAACGAACTGCACTTGGTACAAGTGACTTTAACTTAAGTCGACCTTAATTGTATTGCCATTCCGCTCCATAAGTCTCTCCCCGAAATCCCAGCCATTTTAAAACTCTAGGAAATCTGCCACGTTCGGGGGGCAAGTTTAACTTAACACTTTAAAATCTCCACTTGAACTCGTGCTAAGTAAAGCGATCTTACTTAGAATGTCTCAGTTAAAATGTTTTTGTATGGATCTCGTTGGCTGCTACTTGAAGTTTGGAATTTGGCTAATCTGCTCGAAATTCCATTAAGATTCAAGAGACTGCTATGACAGAAAGGGGTAAGACAATTTTATTTCAGCAAAATTATACCTCCGAACCAGGTGTTCTTGTTTGTAATTCTTCAACTTCTTCGTTGGCAGCTAACATGTTGCTCCAGCTGATGGTGGTTTAAGGAATATTTTTAGCTGAGATGTTATATTATTATTTAATATAATTATTAATCATTATCAACGTTCCAACAGGACATACAATATGTATTCATAACAACTGAGGACGTGTGTCATCATTAATTTCACATTTTACGTAAACATTTATACTCGTATTTAGGTAAAATATTTATCGAATAATAAATGATACTAATAATTGATTGATTTTAACATTAAATACATTATTGTTTAATATAAATGTAAACTATGATTAGGTGATTAAAAGTATGATTGCTTGAATTAGGACTAGAATTAGACCTGTGTCTCAGACATTTGTGTGACTTATACGACATAGATTCTAATGGAGTCACTATTTTTATTCGTTTATACCAATGCTAACAACTAAAGATTATAACTACGTACTCACGTATTTAAATATCATCTGTTAAATACTAAGATACGTGAAACGTTTAACGGTTTAACAAGTTATTAACAAATGGAGGATAGCAATCTTTGCCTACCCCTCTGAACATGCGGAGCTATGCAGTTAGAACGACAACTTAATATAATATACACTACATTACATACATACACTTCATGCCTGTCTCCCAGAGGGGTAGGCAGAGACTACAGATCTCCATTTGTCACGCTCCTGACATACCCCTTTCGCTTCATCTACATTCATACATCTTTTCATACATGACCTTCCGGTTTCGAGTACTTTTCACGCCACCTTCGGCCAGGACATCACCAATCTGGTCTGTATATGTCCTTCTGGGGCGACATCTACTCACTCGGCCCATTACATCACCCATATAAATCTCTTTCGTCAATCGCCTTTCATCCATTCTCTCTATATGCCCAAACGTTACCTATAGTCTGTAATTGGAGAGGCCTATGTCCAGCAGTGGACAAGTATGGGCTGATGATGATGATGATGATGATAGTCTGTTCACTTATTCGACGAAGGATTTGAAACTTCGTATCATTACATGATAAGAGATTTAAAAAAAAATACAGTATGCAGGTGGGAGGTTATCTAAATGTATAAAAGAAAAAAGCTGACTGAATGACTAACTGACTGACATATCAACGCACAGCCCAAACGGCTATACGTAGGCACTTGATATTTGGAACAGACGTAGCTTAGGTACCGAAGGGGTACACTAAGGAAGGCATTCCCAAAATTCACACGAGAACGGGAATTAATGCGAAAATCCTTTTGCATGAAAAATTTAAACCGCTCAAAGTAGACGGTTCAAATTTGGGATGCAGGGACTACTAAACTACGCGAATGAAATCGCGGGGCGTCCACTAGTACATTCATATAGTAATAATTAGTTTATTTCATTTGATATTAAAAGTTTAAAATAGCTGACAGCTCGCGACCACGACACACGTCGGGCAAACAACGAAGGTTAAACTGAATGCTTATCTTTGGTTAATTTAAATACACGTTGTAAACTTTTAATACCATGTCGGTGCCCGTTACCTTAAAAAAAATATTTCATTTGATTATGAAATTACATATAAAAAAAGTGTCAAATCATTCGTCGACTTAATAAACAGACAGACAGAGAAAATAATTTCTCGCAAAACCAAAATGTACTCAAGAACTATCTGAGAGCCCGTCAAACAAAAAACGCCCTTATTACAAAATAGACAAACACAATTTCGTTCGGTGCGGGTAAAAGGTTTTTTAATTTATTTTTTGTCATCATTTATGTTTTTCTATTACCTAAATGAATTACATTACTAGTTCAATCTAGGAGGAAATATAATACGGATACCTAAACTATTGCCTAGGATATCTGCAACACCAGAAAAAAACAGTCGTGCCTCCAAATATCCTGTTTGAAAGATTATCATGCATTTTAATTTCCGTGGCACAGTTCTTTCATTGCCGTGGATGGTTTCTCATTTCCGGGCACACATGTTTCATTGCCTTACCTTGAAATTTTTAATCTTGTATTTATAGTACAGTAAATCTCCTTATTATTAACTTTTAGATACTAACTAAGCATAACATACACACATCAAAAGTGTCTAGGGATCAAGTACATTTTAGAAGATTGCAATCAAGAATATATTTTACAAAATCTGAATTCATTCATAATTTATTCAAAATGTTGTGATAAGTCAATGGTACAGGTATGGGGTATTATGTAGGAGACCAATCCAGAAGACTCGATTTGATTTAAATAAATTAGATTTTTTTAGATCTAAAAATGTTCTTGATCCCTAGACACTTTTGATGTGTGTACAAATACCGCAAATTTAAATTTAAAAAATCCCCCTTAAAAACATCCACGGACATGAAGATTTTAAAGGGCTTTTTGAAATTCACACACAACAATAAAATTCCCGTTTTCCAGTGGTGGAGCACTCGAGGCCCCGAGTATGCTCTCTGCCGGAGAAGCCATACAACCCTCGGATCTCTGATGACCTCTACCGCCTGAGGACCTTCTCCATCACCAACAAGGGTGGAGTGGTCAACTGCGGTGACTCCATCTGCAATAGGCGAAGTCGCTCCAACACTTCTGTCAACTCTACGAACAGCAGGTTGGTTCTTTTTTCCTCAGTACACTTGCGAGCAATGAAATACTGGTGGCAGTAATATATTTACACAATTTTATTTCTCGTAAGTACCCATTTTTTTCTTCATCACCATACAACCGACAGATAACTGAAGTTATCGACATAAATATTTTTGTTTCTTTTTAATTTTTTTTACAAATACACATTGCCTTCATCCCATGTTAAGTAGCTAAATCACTTGTGTTATGGTATTCAGACAACGAAATACTTAAATAGATTTTTTTTCTTTAAAATACATACTTAGAAAAATAAACACCCAGACACATCCAACAAGTACTTAAAAGCTCATCACCTACCTGTGTACTGTACCTGTCAGCGGTGGGAATCGAACCCACGACCCAACGGAATAAAGGCAGACATGCTGACCTCTACACCAACGGGCCCGTCAACATACCTCATCGGTTTAGCATGCTGAAGTGGCAGTGGGCCGGCCATATCAGCCGTCAAACTTATGACCGTTGGGGCAAACGAGTTTTCTAGTGGAGACCGCGTCTCGGCAAACGGAGTGTAGGACGCCCTCAGACAAGGTGGACTGATGATATTCGCAAGATGGCTGGCAGAAGCTGGATGTGAGAAGCCGAAAACAGATCACAGTGGCGTTCAATTGGAGAGCCCTATGTCCAGCAGTGGACAAGTATGGTCTGATGATGATGATAACGTGATATTTTATATACGGATGGGAATGACAAAAATGGAAAGTTTTATCGTTTTCCACCATTGTCGCTGCAGTAATTGTTAATTTTGACATAGTCTAGAATGTTTCTAAGATTTGCTAGGAGTCCATTAATGCGGGTATAGGACAAATCGTGATGAAACTCGCATACCATAATGTGTGTGAACACTATAACGGCGAGGGGCTCAGCCTCTGTCACGCTTTGTGAACCGTGGGCAACGGTGCTGGTTTCATCACGATGTTTTCCTTCATCGTATGAGCGTTGCGTACATAGGCTAGGCATAGGCTCTGTTTAGAGTCCCATTGGTACACGTCCTGCAGCCGGCCTCGAACACGCGACCTCCTGATCACAAGTCACGCAGTATGTTACCTATGGTGCCTATGTACGTAATTATATTTAGCTAATATATCAAGTACCTCTGCCTACCCCTCTTTGGGATTAAAGGCGTGAAGTGTATTTATTTATTTTTTTTATTTTATATATCTTCTTCGTTCCAGAAATATTGCTTTATTATCGGACAGTCGTTAAAAGAAAAATGATTAATCCCCAGGCTTTAAAACTCCGGGAGTTAAAGCCTTCAAACTACAACTTAAGCGTTCTTAAGACTAGCATATACACTGCAGTGCAATAATTCCGGGTAATCTGGTTTCTTTTTTCTTCATTTAAATATCATTTTACGTCATGTGTTGGAAGAACTAACTAGTATTATAATGCTTCTTACATCTAGAACTAGACGAATAAATAAATAGACCAAGGAATACACTATTAAAAAAAAATTTGAACACATCGTATCCTAGAGATTCAAATTTTTACGTAGATCCCGGAATTTTTGTCTTCAAGTGTATTTTTTCTAGTGCATTTTTTAGAGGGAAAGGTAGTTAATATACAACAGCCTTAATTAAATCCGGGACGTATTTTGTGCTTGTCTGGGAGGTAAATTAATTATACCCGCTATTAATTATAATAAAAATTAAATAATTAAAAAACCTTACTTACGGATTTTAATCCCAAAGCCGGCAATTACTAAGCAACACCCACGATCCTATTACTTATTTTAGCTTATCATATCAGCCCACTGATGTCCACTGCTGGACATAGGCCACCTCTACGGCTATAGGCGATCGAGGGCACTCTCCAGAGGACGGGCAGCAGCGCTCTCTGTGAGTTAAACCACAACACCACTGCGATCCCAACTCGCCTGTCAAACGTGGCGATTACTGGCATTTCCCCCCAAATGATCATGGAAATCATTGGGGAAGTCCCTCGTCCAGCAGCTGATGTCACGTGTCTAATGATAATGATGATGACCCCTCTTGGAGACAGGAAAGAAGCAATGATCTGAGACACATAGATAGGTCAAACGAAAAAAGTTGAAAAACCCGTTCATTATAAAAGTTTTCGTTATACCGTTTCGAAGTTCGAATGTTTTTTATCATAGTACAAGGGAGCTAATTAGTACGAGGGCAGGGTTATTCAATTTCGCACTCGCTTTTCCAAGAAGAAAGACAAGTTCATAGACCCTGTCAATCAAAGTCATACAAACAATTTCGCAGCCAACTAAACAACATGCTTCATTCAATACACTCGCCGAACAAATATCGTACTTATACGGAGGCATTAAGGGTGTTATTTCTAATGAGTTGTTGTATCGATTGACCACCGTGCACGGTCATTGACATGAAATAGAATAAATTCTTTCCGAATTCAAAATAATAATACTGGCCAGTTAGGAAAGTAGAAAATTATGCTAGGAAATATTTTTTATTCTTTTGATACTGGCTGAATACGATCTTTTTAGAAAAAAAATAAAAAGCAATGCCCTTTTTAAAAACTGATTTTGTTGTCAGTCAGTCATACAACCTCTAAGTGAAACCACGGATTTTTGACGGCAAGTATTTTCTTTGCATTTAATAAATACATTTTTTCGTTACTATTATTGTCTTTGAATTAGTAAATAACGTAGTTTTGTAACTATTGGACAATAAATTACGTACTGTATCGGTCGATCTTTTTTTTCACGTAATACACGGCCAAACATTTTTAGATCATCTCATTTTTAAATGAAAAAGAAATGAGAAGACATAACACAAGGCGCTGTGATTCGTGGAAACAAATGAAGTCGCACAGAGCATAACATAACAGCCAATCACAGCGCGTGTTTATTTTACATCATGTCTTTCACGATGCGCGTGCTTCTAAGGAACTAAACTTTTACAATTACATGGAATTTAAATACAAAAGCAAACTTGGCAAACTTTATTCTACATAGTTTGCGGTATTGGATTTTGTTGCATTTGGCGTGAACTCTACTTTTTTTTAGTTAATATAGCTGAAAATTGAGAATTTACATCACAATTTACTTTTGCAAAAAAGTGTAAATTGCTGGTTTTACACGCCACAATTGACAACATTTCATATTTTTTCGAGGAATATTAAATCTATATGAATTACTACTACCATTTTTTTAAAAATAAAGTCTAAACATGGACCATAAATTTAGTCACGTGCCAGTGACGTCATAACGCATATTTCATATGAATTATGTCAATTTTCTCCGAAATTACGCATCGATGACTAATTATTTACCCAAAGGGTTTTCCTGCAAATCTACTATTATATAAAAATGAATTGCTGTTCGTTGAGCCTCGCTAAAACTTGAGAACGGCTGGACCGATTGGCTAATTTTGGTCTTAAATTATTCATGTAAGTCCATCTAAGAAATTAACATTCGCCAGGTCAGCTAGTAGGTGCCTATAAGAAATGTGAATGTTACTTTATTTGTTAAGTTTTCACGGGAAAATTACTTAACCGGTCACCATGAAATTTCTTTATTCGTGGCAGATATTACAAGTAACATAGACTAAAATGTTTTTTAAGGAAACGCGTAATGATATGAATCTTTGGTTAATTTTCGCGCTATAAATCCGTTTTAAACTTTTAATATCAAAGAGTACATTTTGTGGGGAAATTCCCACGGGAACAGATTAAACACTAGCTCCAAATGACACAAAAACGAATTCCCGATAACACAAAAATACAGGACGGAGGTATGCGCGTAGAGCAACGAAACAAAAATGGCTTCTTTCTTTCTTACTTTTTAACTCAATTTTTCGCTGCCGCCGCAGTTATAATGTGAATAATGTGTTACTGATGAAAAATAATGCCATCATAACCTAATAAATCTTCTTACTTCAGGGACACTTTCTGCTGTATTCATGACGAGTTCAAACGTTGAAAAACTTGTTGATAAATAAATAAATCATTTTTTAAGGAAACGCGCACTGACATGATATTAAATGTTTAAAACGGGTATTATATCGCGAAGATTAATCAAAGACAAGCATTCAGCTTACCTTCGTTGTTTGCCCGACGTTTCGACACAGTTACATGTGTCGTGGTCGCGAGCTGACTGAAACGTCGGGCAAACAACGAAGGTAAGCTGAATGCTTGTCTTTGATTAATCTTCGCGCTATAATACCCGTTTTAAACATTTAAATAAATAAATATTTTAGAACAACACACACATTGCCTTCATTCCATGTTAAGTAGCTAAAGCACTTGTGTTATGGAAATCAGACAACGATGCATATCAACTTAGACCAGGTCATGATTTGGCGTACATTTGACCAGGTTTTGAGACCCTCTAGACTTATTCTGGGTCATATTGTTAACGGTGATAGGTCATCAGGCAGCACATCATGATGGTCGTCAAACGGTTGGTCACCGTGTCTAAAAAAAAAACTGCTTGATGGCCGGATGCATCCCTGACTGGTAAATTAAGGACACTATTAGTAAAGCCCTTACTAATAATGGCGGAATGACTATTTCGAAGATACACAAAGCTCAACTTAGTGTCTTGTGAGTTGTATGTCAATTAATACGGAATAACCAATAGTTTTATAAGTGATAACGCGTTTATTTGTAAGGGGGTTAATGATAATATTTATAACACAACACAATGGAATGGGAATGGGAATTTTCAAACTCCTAAAGTTTCTTATCTAGATGTCGCTAGTAGGTGACAGTGGTAGACAGTGGTAGGTCCAGGGGGACTTCTGTCAGTTATATTTTAGTAGGTACGTTTTTTTATTATTTGGGTGAGTTATTTAGACTTCAGACACTTTTGTGACATGCAGACACACAATAAAAAAAAATTACTGTCGCCTTCAGTACGGACTGCTTGAAGTTAGTAATTTCGTTGACATTTGTCCCCCTAATACAGCTAGCGCCATCTGTCATAACTAAGAGAAACAGGGGCCCTGAAAATTCCCCATTGCTGCGCTTTTCTCGATGGAAAACAAGCGCGGGTCACAATGCATAGGTGACGGGTGAAAACCGTGGCCCAACCAACCCGTCCCCCGCGGGCCATGCTTTGTATGTATGTAACAAACTTATTTTATTTCTTTTCATTTTATTTTTTATAATAACATTAAATAACCTAAAAGGGTAATCATGAAACGTATACTGTGTCTCTTATACAGCCGCCGATAGTGTGAAACCAATCTAAGTTTTGTCAAAGGCTTTGAATGGCATGTGTAGGTTAAACTGATGTATAATTTTGTTGTTAACAGAGAACAGTGGCTGAGTAGGGTAACCCCGCTATCTCGCCATCTTGATTGATGTTTAATGACCTCAGTTCGTAACGATAAGGTCAGTTTTAATAACATAATTATGTTTAGTTTAAATAATGTTGTAACCGTGGAAGTTTCGGATGAACAATATTGTTTTTTTAGGAAATAATAATTAAAACTTAATAATAATAATAATAGTTAAAACTTATTCATCGTCATCAGCCACATAACGTCCACTGCTGGACGAGGACCTCCCCCAATGAGATCCGTCATTTGGGGTGAAATGCCAGTAATCGCCACGCTTGGCAGGCGGGTTGGCGATCGCAGTGGTGTTGTGTTTTAACTCACAGAGAGCGTTCTCTGGGGAGCTCCCTCGGTCGCCTCTTACGACCCCCATAGCCGTGCGCCCCTTAGCCGTGTGGTGACGGCGAATAGAATACATGTGTCACCACTCCAGCAAAACTTATTAAAAGTTTAAAATTTATATTTTCGGAATCAGCTCGCGACCACGACACATGTAACTGTGTCGAAACGAAGGTAAGCTGAATGCTTATCTTTGGTTAATTTCGCGCTATAATATCCATTTTAAACTTTTAATATCATGTCAGTGCGCGTTTCCTTAAAAAAAGAGTTAAAAGCTGTTTATCCTTATTAATGACAGCAGAAGGGTCTTATGAAAGAAAAAAAAATTACATCCACTTCTGGACACAGGCCACCCTGGATCTTATACTAATTTTATATTCATGTTAATAATTAAGACAGGAAAACGTCTGTCAAGTCCATTAGTGTTTTATAATTTTGATCTGGTCGTGGGTGAATAGGTACCTAATGAACAAGTGTGCTCCGTCGTAGACCACATCGCTGCTTAACATCAGACAGGATGGTGGCCTTTTATCACGATGAACAAGCGTTTGACCACCATCCTGCCTGATGTTAAGCAGTGGATGTGGTCTACGATGGAACACACTTGTTCATTAGGTACCTATTCATCTGCGACTTGAAGACCTTCAGACTGTACTGCGCAGGAAACACAGACTCCGTCAAATCATAATAGTCAAACGCTTGTTCAATGTGTTTAAAAAAAAGGTCTACCTTGACGAAATTATTAATATATCTATCATCGAAATTATTATATAAGGATAAAGCAAACCTGAGCGGTATTTTGTAACTCGGGAATTTCGTTAAAACTGACAGAACTTCGCCGGTGGGCCGTAAAGTTTCTGAATTCCTTCCTTTTTGAATCCGATCCGCCATTTTGTCATCATAATTCCTACATACCGACTGAAATCCACGCGTCCCTTTTTTGTTTGCATTTGTCCGCTAACAAAAAGGGAAATCGGATATAGTGGTACCAAAAGCCCGTAGTTTTCCTCCTAGAGCAAACTCAACGACTGTTTCGTATCGTTGACAAGTTAAGATAAACATTTCTAATGAACAATGAGCTGCCTTTGAAAAGATTTTGTTGGTAAAGTGAGGTCATGTTTAAGTGGCTAGTGTTAGGCATAGTTGATCTAATGCAAGTTGCAAAGGATGAAGGAAGAATTCGTGGAATCGGGTGCTAAAGGCGGGATAATCTCATGGAATGAGCGAATAATGGATTTACATTGTAAGACAAAATAAGGAAAACCATGCGGTATTCGTAGACAGTATTAAGTTTGACAACACAAATATTTCCTTTCGTACAGTCATGGTATGGAATATTACCCTCGTTCGTTCAATGAATGGGAAGGATTTCTTCTTAAGTTGTGGTTAGTGCATGCTGGCAACAAATAATGTCAAGGTAAAAAAGTTGGTTTAAAAAGAACAAAAGGGTTCGTTCCTTTCTTAAACTTTTATATAACTTGACATAATACCGAGTGTAAAAGGAGGTCTTAGAAATATTGTTACGCAATACCCATACAAAATATCATCGCCCGAGGCCAAAAATGTTTATTTCGTATGGAGATGAAAAATATTTTTATCATTTCCCTGCATTGTCGCCGTACTAAAAGTTGCTTGTATTGACAAGTCCAACAACATGTCTAAGACCATTGCCCGGGGTCCTTTTAAGCACAGTATGTACATTGCAAGTGTAACTAAATCAACATCAACGTCATCACCCCATATTTGTCTATTGCTGGGCATAGGCCTCTCCAATTGCACGCCCCTGCGATCTGTAGGTATTCGGCCTCTCGCATTCAGCTTCTGCCTGCCATCTTGCGGACATCATCAGTCCACCTTGCTTGGGTAAATACTGGTCTTTAATTATGTACCTATGATACCTCTCCATAGTTCAGGTTTTCATGCAATTCGTGTCATGGTTAACATTGGTATTTCGGAGTTTCGTCAAAAGATTTTGTCGGCTTTTACATCAATAATTATTAATTAAAATATAATTGATTTATTTTGTATTAGAATAATTTTGACATTACTGCACTATTCATAAGTTGTGAACGAAGCATTAGCGGATTTGTACCCAAATTGTTATTTATGTTCTATTTTTTAAGCGAATATAAACACATTAAATATTGATAGATACATAAAAAATAAATTGTTCATTTTATCCATTCGCTTTTTCTGTATAATTCTGATTTTGTTTAATTGGGTTCTATTATTGTATAATTGTATCCTAATAATATTATTTCCCAAAGTAAATTTAATTTCACATTAAAAATCCACTCACGACCTGGGGTGGTAGCCCATAATTAAGGCAACATATTATAATGTCCCATATTATAAACCCTCTAGTTTTTTGTAACATTATTTTTTGTATATGTGTGTCTTGTTGGCTATAAATAAATAAATGTCAGTGTCATGTCAAATTATGTTAAACATTTATTACATAAAAATTAATTGCTTGCTGTTCGTCTCGCCAAAACTCGGGAACGGCTGGACCGATTTCGCTAATTTTGGTCTTGCATTATACGTGGAAGTCCAGGGAAGGTTTAAAAGGTGTATTTCTTCCAAT
>SJJU01004867.1:0-10409 GCA_012932125.1 Conopomorpha cramerella
TGGTCTGTTTTCGGCTTCTCGCATCCAGCTTCTGCCAGCCATCTTGCGTATATCATCAGTCCACCTTGCCTGAGGGCGTCCTACACTCCGTTTGCCGAGACGCGGGCTCCACTCGAGAACTCGTTTTCCCCAACGGTCATCGGTTCTACGGCTTATATGGCCGGCCCACTGCCACTTCAGCTTGCTAAAACGATGAGCTATGTCGATGACTTTGGTTCTCTGTCGGATCATTTCATTTCTGATTCGATCCTTCAGAGAAATGCCGAGCATAGCCCTTTCCATAGCACGCTGTGCGACTTTGAGCTTGTGGGCCAGCCGTGCCGTCAGTGTCCACGTCTCAGCTCCGTATGTTATTATATTGAAGACTTTTGTCTTCAGGCACTGTGAGATCTTAATTGTTTTTTTTTAATTTCCCCACATTATCGCCATAGTGAAAGTTGTTTATGTCGACGAGCCTAACAACGTTTCTAAGACCATTGCTCAAGGTTTTTATACACTCTGTATTTCAATTTCATACATTACCTACTGTGATGTGTTACAATAAGAGGTGTTATTTGAAAGTGAAAATATGTCTAACAACTTAAAATGTTTTATTTTCTTTATGTATAATCTGTTTGTGGGAACAGGATGTGGCAGCGCGTGGCATCGACGTGCCGAGGGTAGACCTCGTGCTGCAGTACTGCGCGCCCTGCTCCGCCACCGACTATGTCCACAGGTCAGTTGGTACTCCAGCATGTCTCAGTTTCATTTATTTACAATACCATTTTTCACGGCTGAGGCGCTCTGATACTTTGTGATTTTTTTCACAAACAATTATAGTATATTGACATAATTTGTAGCATTCGCAGTTTTTGTACAATACATTTTTTTCAAATTGTAGTTGAGTGATCATTTTCAAGATTGATTGAAAAACATGCATTAATGCGGAAATGTTACAAACTGTTAGCGATCTTCAGCTGGAAAAAATGTTATAGTCGAAATAGACTTAATTACAGGAGATTTCTATCACAATTCCGTTGCTGAAGACCGGCATTCAATCAGACAGGCGTTCCCTTTGTATAAGGTACTTCTATACATTAATTTGTGTGATAAAGAGTTCAAGGTTTGTTGCCCAAAAAATGTTTATTTCAAATACAACTTTCCTCAGAGAGAGGGCCCTAAGAGACATTAGGCAGCCGGGCCACATTGTGGCTCCTGCTGATCCGGATGTGAGTGATGAGCTGTAATGGGCGTGACGTTTTAGTGAGTGGTAGTCACACATGCTGCATATTAGCAGTGTGTTATAACACGTGAAAACAGGGTACTTAGAGGTCGTCTGTTCGATTGCAGTGCTGTTAGCGTGCCAATGTAACTTATTGCATCGTTGTTCGAGCACTGTGTTCTTGTCTGCGTACGTGAAGGAAAACATTGTGAGCGAACCGGCTTATCAAATGTTTAGAGGTCTAGCTGAATCACCACTTGTTACCACGGCAGGTCTCTATGATAATTATATTGATAACTCTACCCAATGATTTACTATGGTTACCTCTAATGGTATAATTGACATGAAACAATTATTATGAACTAGCTGACCCGCCAAACGTAAACAACGTTTATACATTAACCAATATTAATTATTCACAGTGTTTCTCTGCTGTGATATGCATGTATTAGACATATAAATCATCCTTAACAATCACTGTATGTACTAATAAAACAGTATCAAGATCCGTTGCGTAGTTTTAAAGATCTTAGCATACATAGGGACAGACAGAAGGAGAGAACCTGTTTTATACCATATATTGATATTTGGCCAATATTTTCCTATCTATACATTTGACTCTACATTACACGGATGGTGTGTGTAACACGCAACGTTGTCGTGACGTGGTGCATGTGTGCGTGTGTGTGCGTGTTAAGTGTAAGGTGTGCTTGTTTGTGCGTAGAGTGGGTCGGACGGGGCGCGCGGCGGCGGTGGGCGCGGCCGTGCTCATGCTGCTGCCCAGCGAGGCGGAGTTCGTGCGCTACCTTGAGCAGAGGAGGATCAGGTACGACGCTTGCGCTTGTTTACACGCTAGTGCCAATACTGAAAGAGTCGAGGTGGAAGCTACTGCGTGTCGGTTAGTAGGTTTTGACAATCGAATGTATTTCTCGCATGACTAAGAGAGAGTACGCGCGTATGTGGCCACGAGTATTGCACTACGCAGCAGATATTCAGATCGGTGTTTGTAGTCTGTGCAGTCAATATATTGCCTTATTTTTATATTTTCGTATTAACTAACTGAGGAAGTATGCTTTAGACGTAGATACAGTACCTACATTAGCTTTTAGAAAATACTTGGCAGTCTGTTAATACCCGTGTCGTACCTCTACTCCTTACTAGTATAAAAGTACTACTATCATTCTCTGGTGACGAAAGAGAGAGAGGTCTGGTGAGAGAGATCTACAAAATAACTGGCTGTATAGTACGTCGTTAAACAAAACAAATTGAATAATTTCAACCTTATAATTAAAATCTTTATTATCATTATCACTTCGCGAAAGGAAATATATCAAGTAGATAGTTGATATATTTCCTTCATCTTCCTACTTCTTAGATGACTATAGTCGGCGTCATCTAAGAAGTAACAGCTCGATTGACATGCCTAGCGTTGATAGTGATAGTGTTGTAGGTGACGGCGAATAGAATACATGTGTCATCATCACCCCAGCCCACCTTGTCCCGTCTTGGGGGTCCGAGGGAACTCTCCAGAGGACGGGCAGCAGCCCTCTCTGTGATTTGAACCACAACACCACTGCAATCGCCAACCCGCCTGCAATTGATCATCGGAAATCTTTGGAGCAGGCCCTCGTCCAGCAGTGGATTATCATGCTTATGATGTTGAGTCAACGCATTTAAGGTTTTAACAAGATGAAACGTTTTCGTTAGCCGTACATAACGAGTAATGCTGAGCTTAATATAAGTATATTAAGCCAAATAAGTTTATACCACTAGATACCACTTCAATTCATGAACAATTAACAACAATTCACAGCACTAATAATTGGTGAAAAAGAACAAAAACCAAGTTGAATGTAAATTGGGATACATTGTCACCGCTATACTTCACCGATATACTATCTTTGTCAGACACTTCCGTTCTAAAAAATGTTCATGGGAATTCTCAATGTGTCAGAATTTGCTTCTTAGATTTAGATTTGAATTAAAATTGACAACAGGATCTATTTTGAGTTGTCAGTTGGTTGTTAAATAACTCCTCATTATATATGGATCAACCACTACGTTGACGTATACCAGGCTGCGTCAAGCGGACGAGTCGCGCGCGCTGGCGCCGCTGCAGGACGTGGTGCCGGGCGCCGCGAGCCGCAACCGCGCCGCCGTCGCCGTGCAGGCGCGCCTCGAGCACGTCGCGCACAGCTCCAAGGACTGGCTCGCGCGCGCCAGCAGAGGTACGCACTCACTAAGGAAGATAACGCGCTTCACTCACACATGAACCAATGAAACTGAAGTAACCTGTCACATGAACATGCAGTGTATTCAACGTGACAAATGGCAAATGGGCCGATATTGCCCGAGTCCAAAATAAAAAGAAAAAAAAAAAACTTGCAGTGACTTATCAATTAAGCAATTGTTTTTTTTAGTCAAGCGACGTCGAGAATTTGAAACGCCCTTGATGTAAAAGTATTATATACCATCCTTGTCATTCAATGTCTTCTTCTTCTTTCTAGCTTATCTTGATAGCCCCCGGGCTTTAGACGGACCTTAGATCAGTTATTTTTATTTCTTTACAAGGAATTAAATAATTATGAATCACAAAGCTATATAAGTTGATGATACTTGTGCGCTTGAGGTCCAAGGTCGACCTTGTATATATTTCTTTACGACACTCGGAACGGAAGTGGTCAATCCAACTGTTGGTTATTTTCAAGCCACCTTAAGGCCTTCAACTACAATTTACCTTATCATACAATGGTAATCCATGCTTTCCATATAGCATACACGTCCTGGATCGGCTTCTACTCGGGTTATCCTCGCGAGGTGCGGGAGTACCTGGACGCTCGGCAGCTTCACCTGGGCCACTCGGCCAAGGCATTCGCCCTGCGGGAGACGCCCGGAGCCCTGGCACGACGTGCCAAGAATGACCCCAAAAATAAGAAGGAACGACCAAATAACAAGCTCACTGTTCAGGACGACGAGGAAAGGAAGAGACCTGGGTATGTACATTATCATCAGATGTTAATTAATTCTCTAGCGTGTTTGAACTTAGGATATGTAGGTCAAGCAGTTATATTAACAAGCAGTATTTACAATAGGACAACCAGGAGAATGGCAAAACGTCATCCGTACCAGGTGGATTTGCCATTTACGCGAACCAAACGGTTTGCGTCTACTTTCATAGTGCGAACGCCAGGATGTGGAACGACTTGCCGGAGTCTGTGTTTCCTGCGCAGTACAGTCTGAAGGTTTTTAAGTCGCGGGTGAATAGGTTCCTAATGAACAAGTGTGCTCCATCGTAGACCACATCGCTGCTTAACATCTGGCAGGACGGTGGTCAAACGCTTGTTCATAGAGATAAAAAAAATATTAAAAAAAATGGGTTGTCACATTCTACTTTTACGTTTCTGTGTGAAAACAAAACAAAGTCGCCTCCCGCTGTCTAATTAGATCTTTAAAACTACGCAACGGTTTTTGACGCAGTTTTCTTTAGTAGATAGAGTGTTTCTTGAAGGAAGGAAGGTTTATATATATATATATAACTTAGGCACTTGAAATTTGGAACGGACGTAGCTTAGGTACCGTAAGGGTGCACTAAGAAAGGAATTCCAGTAATTCCCACGGGAACAGGAATTAACGGGAAAATATTTTTGTATGAGAAATCTATACCGTTCAAGTTAGATGCTGGGCTGATGCAGATACTTCTAAACTACGCGAATGAAATCGCGGGGCTTCCACTAAGTAGAGTATATTTATGTTTTATATTAACCACCAGACAACATAACCGATAACGATAAACATAATAGACCGTGTGTACAATCTACCAATGGGTCTTTTTTCAGAGCCTATACATATACGGTACGCAAGTTCATATGTTGAAACATAGTAATGAAACGCGTATACCACTAGATATGTTAACCCTATAACGGTGGTAGGTTCATCCCTTATAACATTGGATTAAACACGCTGTGTGAACACTCGCCTAGCATATTCCGCTTTGTAAAAGGTGTGAAGTGTGTTTTTCTATAATATATTTAATTTACACATTATATAGTAATGTATTAGATTGTTAATTTTGCTTCATTGAGCCAGCTGAACCAATTCAATTATGATATTATTTATTTGCCTATAATGCTAATGAGGAAATAAATTAAAATTTTCTACTAGAATAAATTTACGTTGAAATTAATAGGCGGCTTTCCAATAAAATTCTTATTAGATTAGAAACATTACAAAATTTCGTCATGACAGCAACTGAAATTATTGACGCGTGGATGCGTAACAAACAAAACTCACTTTTAATATTATTTTATTGTTTTATTGAAAAGTACTCGAAATCGGAGGTCATGTATGAAAAGATGTATGAATGTAGATGAAGCGAAAGGGGTATGTCAGAACCGTAACAAATGAAGATCTGTAGTCTCTGCCTACCCCACTGGGAGACAGGCGTGAAGTGTATGTATGTTATTGTAAAATGAAATAGTTAAATTAATTCACAGTAAATTTTCGCTCGTCTCGAGGTTCAACCGGGCCATTTAGTTATATGTATATTTAAAATAGCAGCTTTACCCTGCTTTGTGGTGTTACCTCCGCTGTATCCTGTTCCCGTGGTAATTTGTAGATAATGTATAGCCTGTGTTACTTCTAATACGTCCTAGAATATGTGTATACCATGTTTCATGATCATTGATATTTTACTAAAATAATTTCGCGTAAATAACAAACATACAATTAGAATTCATATTACTAGCTGTGTCCGCGACTCCGTCCGCGCGGAATAATGTCTTCTGGTAACAGTTTTATTAATTAAGGCGAATCATATTTAAGATTATTTTGTAAATACTTCTCCGTTTTTTGCACTAACAACACAAATTGTGTAGGTAGGCCAATATTGCTTCACATGCATGTAAAATTTTAAGCATCTTACGCTGGTATTTTTTTTCGTACAAAAGTTTTTTCCCGCTAATTCCCGGTTCCGTGGGAATTTTCCTATATCCTGTTGTAACTAAGCTTTAAATGTACTAAGGTACTTGCATATCAAATTTCAAGCATCTATCTTGAGCCGTTTAGATTTTTCATACAAAAGATTTTTCCGTTTATTTTCGTTCCCGTAGGAATTTCAGGAATTCCTTCCGTAGCTAAGCTATGACCTTTCAAATTGCCTACGTTTAGCCGTTTGGGCTGTGCGTTGATATGTCAGTCAGTCAGTCAGCTTTTCATTTTATATATTTAGATGTGTCTGTTGCGTAGTTTTAAAGATCTAACTAAACATAGGGACAGACAGCGGAAGGCTATTTTATTTTATACTATGTTTTATACTATTGTTATTGAAGTAGTATGAAATTATATAAGTACAAACATACTTATGTGTCACGCCCGTTTCCCAGAGGGGCAAACAGTGGTCGTATGTCTTGAAATTTTATACCTTTAATTGTCTTGATAGATTCCCTCGGGCGAAGGTTGGCACCCTGGCCAAGAGAGTGGTGAACAAGCAGAGCTCCATGCACACCGCCAGCGAGTATGATAGCGGCCTGCCGCCCGCAGACAGCGGCAAGAAGAAGAAGAAACTCAAATAATCTTATAACATCTATGTATCATAACATAAGGTGCACATTGTACATACAAGTATGTAAATAAAATATAATCCAGGTATAGTTCAGCTCTTTAATACAGCCCCCTCAGTGATTAATGAACGAACGGAATGAGTAATGTACAGCACGCTATACAATACAAGGTGGATCTCATTAAGTGTAAGCTTTTCCAAAAGCGAATTCCACAGGATCAGTTCGACAGCGCGGCGCGATGTTTTAATGAAGTAACAAATAAAAGATGGATTGAACAAAAATTGTGCGCGCGCGAGTTAATGGAGGCGCGAGCGGCGGCTACCGTTTCCATGCTCCCGTCGCCGGAGTCACTTCGATGAAAAATGATTTTAAACCATTACGGTGCCCCGTCCGGCCTTTTGATATTTAAATTTTTTTCAAGCGTCCGTCATTAAGGCGGGATGATTTGCGAATTTTGCCCCATCGCGGGTTTTTGTCTGACTAAAGAACTTGTTTTTTCCCCCGCTCTCATTTAGTACGTTTTTATTGCTGCATAATGACAAATTAAAAGACTATTGTAAGGCGGTTTCATGCTGTAATCTCCAACCTTTTCAAGGTTGAAGGAGCTTTTGGCGACGTGATGGTGTCGCGCGACGCCGGTTTTGCCGAAGAGCGGCGGCGGCGGCGGCGGCGCGGGGGCGCTGTAGGGCCTCAGCCTCAAGGGGTTAAATGCCAATCCTCACAACTTCCAACGAACGCAATGACACGATAAATTTTATTCACAATAACTTAATACAACAACACCACGAATGAATTGTAAATTAAGTTAGGCACATTTTTTTGCCTCGCCGTCGTTTACGCTTAATAAAAGGTCGGGTGTTGTTCAATATGTCTTTTTTTATCGGATTTAATACGTTTTCACTTGATGACCAATCCAAGTGTGCACTTCCGAGAAGTCGATAATAATTACTAACTGCTGCACTTTATTCACATTGCGTTGCGAAATACCAAACCTATTAAATTTTTATTGTCAATGAATAAGCATAGTCTGTTATGTAAATATCAATAATGGGGTACATTTAGTGCGGTTGTTCGCGCGTCATTTGCCGCCGCCGCCGCCGCCGCCGCCGCCGCCGCCGCCGCCGCCGCCGCCGCCGCCGCCGCCGCCGCCGCCGTCTCGCCGCGCCAAGCCTCGTGAAACAGCCATTTCATTACCATCAGTTCTACTGAAAAATCGTTTTTGGCAACCGATTGTATACTCACTGTTTATTTGTGTATTTAATACGTGTAAGGCATTATGCACACAAGACATAATTATTGTTCTGTTTTTTTTTAAAATATTTCCAATGAACTAACTCCCCACAATACTTACATGCAACAAAGTAACAAATACCGGTCTGGTATATTATAGATATAGAAGTAAAGTCATTGGTAGGATCGAGCGACAAAAGGTCACATAGAAATAGCTATTCATTTCATTCCATCAGGCTATAATGAAAATAATTATAGCGTAAAATTAGGAAAACCCGCTGAAGATATCAATTTTCGCGGGACGTGTTGTGATTGATGAGAGGCTATGACCGCGGACGGTTTAATAAAGGCCTGACTGAGTAGTCGCTTCAAGTCCGCTCCTAGTCAATTCGGTAGTACAATGAGACGAGCCGCGCTTGGTGGCCCGCGCCTTAGGACACAATGAGTAAGCTACAGGTACAGATGGGACATGTTTTTATTGGACCCTATTTTACACATTAGAAAATAATTTGTATTGTAGCGGAACTCAGTGGCGACAGGTGTTTGAGATGCTCAAATCTTCAATGAGACCAAACACATCACGAATGACCTGACCTCCATTCCACCCGTTTCTGCTGTTTATTATTTGATGTTTGATATTTTCTTTTACAAATATATAGGAACAAACCCCGCAAACTAGAGAAACATTTCAGATTTTAGTGCATGTGTACATTTCAATATTTTGTTCGACGCACGATGACTACGTACGGTGACTATCTAAACATTTTAATCGGAATCAGCGAGGATCTGATGTGTCCCATCTGCGGCGGCGTGCTCAATGCGCGGCACGTCGGAGCGGCAAACGCGCCGCGTCACCTCGCTCCGAATTATGCCCACAAAGAGCCGTTCATACCGAATATTCCATATAAATATTGAGCTAATCGCCCTTTCAATGAGCCGCCCGCTTTTTATTAATAATTGATCGCGGAGAGGCCAGTCATGCGCTCATTGTATGCGATAGAACATTTTTTTTTTTTCAGTACAGTATATCTTATTAAGCCAGCCCACATGGCTCGGGGGCGGGCCCTCCGAAACTAATTTTCGTCGAGCATGCCTCAACGTGGAACTAATCGTTGTTTGGGTTATGCATCCGCACGCTAATAATATTTCGCGTAAATTAATTATCATTTTTGTTTCCCATGGTACTTTGTTATTGTTAATGCACCTACCTACCTTCAATTGGCAATTGAAATTGTTGTGAGGTAACGCGTGAATACAATGTTCGATGCGAACGCATGTTATACATAGTTACAATTATGTTTATCGTTTCCTTAGAATACGTAAAAGTTTATGTTCTAAATCATGCTTAACTATGTAACGTTTCCTATGATATAGTTAAGTAATGTGTGCGTTGCGCAGACGCGCAGAGCCGGGCTCACATGCTATGAATGCTAACTCAGACACACACACGCCTGCTTCGGCACAGCTCAGTTACAACGGAAAATCGTCTGTTGCCAATCATTAAATCGTAAACATATGATATTAACATTCCTTACACTATATATCATGAACATTGCGCAACCGTAAACGGAAACAGTTATTAATTCACTGCGCATTGTGGTACGGTTGACGCGCCGGAATCCACTAGACAAACATCGTATCTGCATTGCTTTCACCATTTCAGTCTGAAATGTACGAAGGCAAACAGTTCAACGTCGAAATTGTTAAGCGTGACATGTCCGCGTTACAATATTAATTAAAATATTTCGCTTAGTAAAACACTTTCATCAAAAGCATTCGTTTCCGTTTGAGTCTGTGGTTATTCAACGTGGAATTCTCACGTTAATGTACACAATAACTTTTAATTTTCAGCAATTATATGAGAATTTTTGAGCGGCAACTACAATTTGGTTTTGGCTCGTGAGAAACGATGCCACTGTGCCTAACCACAATTTATTGTAAGTATATTATGAGAAGCGACTAAACAAAGCATACAGCTTTGTTCAATTGCTAACACGTTAACCTCTTGTGATAACGATTTCTAACTTGCTGTTGTGTTGTTGTATTTAAGATGCTTTATGATTTTAATAGGTTATTATAGAATTATGAATAACGGATGCGCTGTTTTATATTTGTGTTTTTGAGACACTATGTTAAGTTCCGTTATAAGTTATATGAATTAGGTTACTTGGAAGAAATCCCTCTGAGCGATAAGGTCGCCATTTGCAATCTTACCATTGTTAGTTTTACATTTTGTAATGTACAGTGTGCAATAAAGAGTATATTCATTAATTCATTCATTCAGATCGTATTTAGGAAGGTCACTCGTAGGTACCTGTTTAGACTAATAGGTTAACTAAGACATTACACAACGCAAGTATTAGGTACTTTGCTCGCTCATTTGCTGCAACAACGCAACATCTCAAAATGTGACACTGTTG
>SJJU01004868.1:0-25181 GCA_012932125.1 Conopomorpha cramerella
ATCGTTAAACTAACACCGCTAATAAACACTTTCACAATCACACAATCACTTGTTAACTCTCTTTAATTTTCTCTCTTAATGTTCACTGTATCACTGTTTAGTTGAAACTGTCCCGCCGACTCGATCGTCGCTCTTTATATACCAACGGTACACAATCCAGAACATTCGAGTAGGTTCAGGTACATTCTCGAGTCGATTTCTAATAATAATAATTAAATACCTAACCGTCGCGTCGGCCAGCTCGCGTGTTTATACCTACTCCAACAGTAGGTAAGTAGGTTTATACCTACTTGTGAGTCGCGTCGACGGCTCGCGTGTTTATACCTACACCCAACAGTAGGTAAGTAGGTGTATACCTACTTGTGGTGAGGTAAGGTAAGTACTTGTGGCTTTCGAAATATACCACACTTTTCTCGATCTTTCGAGATCCTTCTACTACATTCTGACGCATATAGGCACTGTTTAGTGGTTTGTATGCGTCGACTTGGATACTGGAATGTTCCTTAGGCCTCTCGAATGTTCGACGTACCTCTACGGCATTCTAGCCGTTGTTTCTCGACCCCGGGGCGTAACACTACCCCCTTCAAAAACGTGCTCGTCTCGAGCATGATTATCTCCATAGTATCGGGCCAGCCGGTCGACGTGCACAACCTTGCATGGGCTGCGGTGATTTCTCTGTATGCGATATGTCACATCGTTGATCTTGGTCACCACCTTATATGGGCCCTCCCAGTTTGGTGACAATTTAGGAGACTTTCCCTTTTTACGCAAAGGGTTGTGCAACCACACCTGCGAACTTTCCTCGAATCCGGATTGATTAGACTTACGGTCATAACGTGTTTTCATCTTGTTACTGGCTTGAAGTCCATTATTTCGAACTAGACCGTGAACATCTTCCAATCGATTCCGTAAGTCACTCGCGTATTTATGGACATAGGTGTGTCTGGGGGCCTTCTGGTTAGTAAATCTGCCGGTAACCGCAGTTCTCTTCCAAAGTTCGCACATGCAGGAGTCATGTTTGTGCTCTCATGTGTTGCCGACCTGTACGACAGCAGAAAAAGAGGTATGTGCCGATCCCAATCCTTTTGATGACTATCAACCACCTTGGCCAAATGTCGTTCCAGTGTTTGGTTGAACCTTTCGCCCATTCCATCAGATTGCGGGTGATATGGCGTTGTTCTCGTCTTATGGATCCCCATGATTCTACATGTCTCGTGAAACACTTGGGATTCAAAGTTTCTGCCTTGGTCGCTGTGTATTTCGAGAGGGACACCAAACCGACAAAATCCCTCCATCACCAATTTTTCCGCAACTGTCGTAGCTTCCTGGTTAGGAATGGCAAACACTTCGGGCCATTTGGTAGAATAATCCATGATCACCAGGATGTACTTATTTCCGGCATCAGATGTTGGAAATGGTCCCGCGACGTCCAACGCTATCCTTTCCCAAGGCGCCCCAACATTGTACACCTTTAGCGCACCCCTACTGCGAGTATGTGGCCCTTTGACTGATGAACAATTGACACATTTCCTACACCAGTCCTCGACATCTTCGCGACAATGAATCCAGTAGAATCGTTGCCGAATTTTCATTAATGTCCGCTTCACACCAAGATGTCCACCGGAAACATCGTCATGAAAGGATCGAAGCACATCTTTTACCCTTTTCTTAGGGATAATCACTTGTAGATGGGCATCCTTCCAATTTGTCGATTCCCATTTCCTGCACAATACACCGTTGTGAATCATTAAACTGTTCCACTGAGCCCAGTAACTTTTTGCTGACGTACTCAATGGGGCGACATCACACCATTTTGGTTTAGGTACTCCAGATTTGACCCAATCGAAAATGGGTTTAATGTCTGGGTCTTCCTGCTGAGCTTGTTTCATGGCGTCGTCACGCCATTCATCGCTGACTGAATCCGTCCGCAACATCCTGATGCAGTCTTTATCCTCCTGTCTCAAGCAATGCTTGCAATCGTCCGGGCAGGGTCTTCGGGACAGGGCATCTGCATTTCCATGTGACTTTCCGCTGCGATGTTCGATGTGGAAGTCATACTCTTGGAGTTGCTCAACCCAGCGAGCTACTTGACCTTCAGGATTTTTAAACTCCAGTAACCACTTCAGTGCTGCATGGTCGGTCCTGATACGAAACTTTCGGCCGAGTAAATATTTGCTGAAATGCTGTAAGGTTTTTACTACAGCAAGCAGTTCTCTCCGGGTGACGCAGTAATTTCTCTCTGGTTTCGATAGAGATTTACTAAAGTAAGCGATCACAACTTCCTGATCTCCCTTCTTCTGTAACAGGACACCTCCAATACCCGTGTTACTTGCATCGGTGTCAACAATAAAGTCCATGTCAGGAGCCGGGTATCCTAGAATAGGCGTTTCACAAAGCATTTCTTTAAGGTGGTTGAATGCCAGAGCACACTGATCCGTCCAGACAAATGGTCGCTTTTCTTCAGTCAGCTGGTGTAGTGGCTTTGCTATGTCAGAGAAGTTCTTAACGAACCTTCGGTAGTACGAGCAGAGACCCAGAAAGGCTCTTACTGCAGTCTTATCCTTCGGCATCGCCCAATCCTTTACGGCACTAATCTTCTCAGGATCTGTCTGTATTCCATTTGCTGATATAACATGGCCCAAATAGTTCACCTTATGCTTAAACAGCGAACACTTCTTGGGACTAAGCTTAAGTCTTGCGTCTCGTAATTTGGAGAAAACTTGCTCTAGCTTGGCGACGTGGTCGTCGAAGTCTCTGCCAATGATGATGATGTCATCCAAATATACGAGGCATGTATCTCCAAGTAGTCCCGCTAGTATTTGTTCCATTAGTCTCTCAAATGTAGCTGGAGCATTACATAATCCAAAGGGCATGACGTTGAACTGCCATAGTCCCTTGCCAGTTGAGAAGGCAGTCTTCTCTTTGTCTCCTTCCTTGATTTCTACTTGCCAGTAGCCACTTTTCAAATCCAACGTGGAGAACCACTTCATCCCATTCAAAGTATCCAAAGTGTCATCGATTCGTGGCAAGGGGTAACTGTCCTTCTTGGTCACATCATTAAGTCGACGGTAGTCTACGCAAAACCTCAATGTGCCGTCTTTCTTCTTCACTAAAACGACCGGTGAACACCAAGGGCTGGTCGAAGGCTCGATCACCCTGTTTCCCTGCATTTCCTCAATCATGCTTTCCACTTCCTTTTCCCGAGCCACTGGAACTCGCCGAGGACGCTGTCTAATAGGCATGATCTCACCAGTGTTAATTTCGTTCTGAACTACTCCAGTCCTTCCAATGTCACCATCGTGTAGAGAAAAGATGTCACTATATCTCAGTAATAGACTACGCGCCTTTGAGTGTTCTTCCATGCTGAGATCTTCTTGGCAACTGTCCAATAGACTTCCCAAGTCCATATTTCCATTTGACAGCCCCGTGTTCATGTCTGTACCTTGACACGTTCTTAACCAAGAAATCTCTTCGCAAGTACCTATACGAGTTCCTTTCTGCAATGCGTATTTGGTATCACTCAGGTTCAGGACCCTTATAAATGATGCAGATGATGTTGTAACGATGGTTCGAGCGGTTATCCAAGGGCAGTCATCATCTAGCTTTTCTACTAATACGCAGCGGCGAGATCCTCGTCCCGTGTAGTACGGCAATTTCACTGGAACTAAGGCTTGCGACTTTGGCTGAAGAACCGTCCTTCGAGCACAGTAGACATTCCCGTTTACGCCCCCTTCCATGGGTATTTCATCGGTCCCAATTTTAAGGACGCCACCTTTAACATCAATTTTACAGTTGTATCTACGCATAAAATCTAACCCAATAATGCAGTCATCAACGATGGTGGCGACGATGACTTTGTGCCAATAACTCCTTTCGGCTATCTTCATCTCCACCTCTTGCTCCCCATGGACGGAAATGTACGGACCGGTAGCCGTTTGAAGGTTTAGATTATTAGGTCGGACTAGGTGATCTCTCGTCAGGTGTTTAAGTAGCCGAGAACTAATTACTGTCCGAGAAGCTCCAGTGTCGATGGTAAGGTGACATGCTATCCGTCCAATTCCTCCTTTGACGACCAGACTATTCCCGTCGTTTGTTTGTGAGATCACAACTGGGACATTTCGACCACCAGCCAGTACTCGTCCCATAGTCCTGGCTATTACTCGTTTCCCTGCTGCGGTTCTGCTGCACCAGTGTCAGTAGACTTCGCCGCGGCATCCAGATTTCGCCTGTTGCTCCATTTTGGGCAATTGGACTGCAAATGCCCCCTTTCTCCACACCGATAGCAACGTGGGCTGTATTCGCGGCTCTTAGAAGATGATTCACTGACAGAAACCTCTCGCACTTTATAAGGTCGCGAGTCTTGTCGAACAGCTTCTACCTCCAAGGCATGGGCGACTGCGTCTTTCAGGCTTCCATGATGCCCCAATCGAACAGCAGCCCTTACCTCCAACTCACGAATACCATCAATGAACGCCTGTACGAGCATGCTGTCCACAAAAGAGGCTGACGCTGTCTGGTACGCCTTTCTCACCAGCTTTTCAATTTCCAAGGCCCATTGTTGTAGAGACTCGTTACGTCCCTGGGTCCGGTCCTTCAACTGGGCTCTGAAGACGTGCTCCAAATGTTTATCGCCGTATCGAGCCTCCAAAGCCTCAAGCAGGCGATCGTACGTCCTCTCGTTTCCCAATGCTTCCAGTATTGTGAGGGCTTCATCTCGCAAGGCCAAGGTGAGTGCTGTCTTCGCCTGGTCTTTACTCCACCCATTCGCCTGAGAGACAGACTCGAACTGTAGTTTGTATGCAGTCCACGAGGAAGTGCCGTCGAATGGGGGAACTTTAAATCGCCCACCTACTGGAACTGAGACGTCGGATGCGCAGGCACCAGCAGCCACTTTGACCTCTAATTTCTGTAGGCGGTTATCGTGGTCCTCAACCTTCTCATTAACGTTCTGGATACGGCCCTCAAATTTTATGTCCATGTCTGTCAGCTTCTCTTGGACTTCCGCCATCTCTTTCTTCCAGTCGGCTGTGGCTTCTCGGACTTCACGGAGCATGCACGATTGCTCTTCCTGTTGATTACACAGTTTCCTATACTGTTCCTCCTGGGATTTAGCTTGTCTCTCCTCGGCTTCCCGCTGGGCCTTAGCTTGTCTCTCCTCAGCTTCCCGCTGACTGATACACAGCTTCTTAATCTGTTCCTCCTGGGCTTTGGCTTGTCTCTCCTGGGCCTCCCGGGCTTCCTGCTGGGCCTTAGCTTGTCTCTCCTGAGCTTCCCGGCTTTCATTAAGGGCTCGAGACTGTTCCTTCAATATAATCAGGATAGTGTTGAGGTCAATCTCGGCCTTCGGTTTTGGAGACGATGCCGGTGCAGCAACAGTAGATGGACCAGCCACGGCTGCCGTAGAGCCCTCCGCTGCACGTTGGCTCCGGGTCTGGACGCCCTCCGGTTCTTGATCTCGTGGAGTGATAGGCATTTTCTATCCCACTTCTGACACCAAATGTTACGTACGTGGGGGGTGGGTACCGATAGAAAAAATGACACTGTTACGAAATCAAGAATTACACTTTATTCCGGCACTGTAATTACACAAACTAATTACAATCGTTAAACTAAAACCGCTAATAAACACTTTTACAATCACACAATCCCTTGTTATCACTCTTTAGTCTTCTCTCTTGATGTTCACTATATCGCTGTTTAGTTGAAACTGTCCCGCCGACTCGATCGTCGCTCTTTATATACCAACGGTACACAATCCAGACCATTCGAGTAGGTTCAGGTACATTCTCGAGTCGACTTCTAATAATAATAATTAAATACCTAACCGTCGCGACGGCCGGCTCGCGTGTTTATACCTACACCAAACAGTAGGTTTATACCTACTTGTGGTACGTCGGCCGGCTCGCGTGTTTATACCTACACCCAACAATAGGTAAGTAGGTTTATACCTACTTGTGGCGAGGTAAGGTAAGTACTTGTGTACTTGTGGCTTCCGAAATATACCACACTATTCTCGATCTTTCGAGATCCTTCTACTGCATTCTGACGCATATAGGCACTGTGTAGTGGTTTGTATGCGTCGACTTGGATACTGGAATGTTCTTTAGGCCCCTCGAATGTTCGACGTACCTCTACGGCATTCTAGCCGTTGTTTCTCGACCCCGGGGCGTAACAACGGCTGCCATTTTAGTAAAAAATGTCCTTAGCAACCATTTTTATTGAAATATTCAGTTAAGTACAAAGCATTTGCGAGGTTTCTTTACATAACCCGATAGTTCCTACATAGGAGTAGTTAGTACCTATCGTCAAAACATTGGTACTTACGTATAATTAGAATAAATAGCATTTATTTATTCTGACGTTAGGATGGCTGGACCGTGGTGGAGTTAGCCAAATTACGGCAACTTTGGGGGAGAAAATAGGTGTGAATCAGTTAGCCTATAGTTAGTACCTTCGCAAAATATCGATTTCATCCCTCTAGCCCCATTAACACTAAAGTTATAGCCATTTTAGTAAAAAAAATCCTTCAACCATTTTTATTTAAATATTCAGGTAATTACACAGCATTTACGAGGTTTCTTTACGTAAACCGTTAGTTCCTACATAGGAGTAGTTAGTACCTATCGTCAAATCATTGGTACTTACGTATTATTAGGATAAATAGCATTTATTTCATTCCATCCATCCCATCAATATTCAACCCAAAAATTCTTAGACAGAAAATATTGTCCCTTACTCAAACTTCTCTATATTTTACGTCAGTTTTGGATTGAAAGTATAATTGATTTTGATCTGAGTTGGTATCACTTTGGAATAATTGTATAAAATACCGAGTTAAATAGTAAGACCCTATATACGTGAAAAGAATTGTAAAGACCTGTTTACACGTGCGGCCTGAATAATAATAACAAATAAAATAAAAATAAATACACTTCACGCCTTTTAATCTCAAAGCGGGGTAGGCAGAGGCGCTTGCTAAGCAAGTGCCCACGGTTCACCAAGCGTATTTAACCCAACGTGACAGGGGGTGAGCCCATTGCCGTTATAGGGTTCACACAACTTGTGGTGTGCGGGTTTCATCACGATGTTGTCCTTCACCGTACGAGCGTTGCGTACATAGGCTCTGAAAGAGTCCCATTGGGTGTACCAATCTTCAACATCCAGTAGCCGGACTCGAACCCGCGACGTCCCGGTTGCAAGTTAAGTATCCGACCAACTGGACCACAGACGCATTTATGCGCGTAACAACGGGAAGAATTTTTGGGTTGAATATTGATGGGATGGATGTAGTGAAATTAATTGCTATTATTATTGCGTGAACCGTGGGTACTTGAATTTAGCAAGTGCCTCTGCCTACCCCTCTTTGGGATTAAAGGGCGTGAAGTGTATTTATTTATTGCTATTTATGCCTAATAATATAGTAGTCCAATGAATTTTGACGAATAGGTAACTAACTACTCCTATGTGGAACTATCCGGTTACGTAAATGAAACCTCGTAAATTGCTGTGTAATTAACCTGAATATTTAAAATTAAATGGTTGAAGGATTTTTTTACTAAAAATGTGCTTATAACTTGTGTGCGTTACCCCAGCCAGATTTTGTCGAAAATCACATTTTTTTTTTAAGTAGATAATTAGAAGTCCAACTTCTTCAATTGTTGTGCTGATTTTTAAATTTGTTTTGCTTATGGTTTTTTAGTTATTTGACAAAAACAGATCTGGCTGGCGTAACGTTACCCCAGCCAGATGTTTTGTTAATTAAAGGGTTTATTGAAATAAACTTTAGGTACATAATTAGTATTCTGAACGAGGTAAATGTTGCCACAAAATTTGAATTTGTATCGTTTATGGTTTCGGAGATATTCAAAATCCTGCTGGGGTAACGTTTACGTGTTCGCTGTATCTCCGAAACGGCTAAGCGAATATGTATAATTTTTTGTACACAGCTTCTATGAATTTGTTATAATTTGTTTGCCAATAAAGAAAAACAAAATAATGCACCGTTTGAAGTATTTTAATTAAAAAAAAAACTCAAAAATAGCTCCTAGCTCTTCAAAAAAGAGCTCTAAAGCCTTATTTGAAACGTCATTTTGTAGCTTACAACTGCCTTCAAATGTTTGTAAATTTTCATTAGAATCCTGTAGGTATTTATTAAGTTACAACGATATTTAATTCAGTTCTCGTAACGATGCGCTCCGGAGATTTTAAGCCTCCGATTTACTGAGTTCCTTGTGGATTTAAAAGTTGAATAAGATATCATTAATTAGTATTTTAGTTCAATTTTCTACCTGTAAAATTTCAGCGTAATACGATTTGTAATTACCGAGATAATTAAAAGAAAGACATTAGGTAGTGCATGATCATGGCAACCCGACCAAGTATAGATGGTTACGAAAAAGCGGCCACGTAGTACTTTATACTAACTTTTGAAATTAATAGGATAGTTTTAAAACGTAAAGTACAGTTACGTACAGAAGTGTAAAACGAAAACAATATCATCTTAATTTGAGTATTTTTATTTACAAATCATGTCTTATAAACTTACAAAGAAAAATGCGAAGTACCTAAACACTTTAATTTAGTTATATATTTTCTTATAGCAGCATAATAAATGTTCATTGGCTCAACATAATTATAAATTAACTTCAAAAAGATTAACATTGATTTTCAAATCATGAACTAACAATCACATAATAAATTATTGACTGACATTATTATTTTAAGAGCACATTACGATGACTGGCTGGCTAGTATTCTTATAAAAATAGTTTTATTATTAAAATCACAGATCATTATTAAAACTAAATTAAATCACATTGTACTTCAAGATATACTTATACTATGCTATAGGCTGAATAGTTTAATTCTGTACGCGACTGTATTGAGCATGTAGCGTTATTATACTATACGTTTTAAAAGGTAGGCATAAAGTACTACGCGGCCGCTTTTTCGTAACCATCTATACTTGGTCGGGTTGCCATGATCATGCACTACCTAATGTCTTTCTTTTAATTATCTCAGTAATTACAAATCGTATTACGCTGAAATTTTACAGGTAGAAAATTGAACTAAAATACTAGAAAATTGAACTAAAATACTAATTAATGATATCTTATTCAACTTTTAAATCCACAAGGAACTCAGTAAATCGGAGGCTTAAAATCTCCGGAGCGCATCGTTACGAGAACTGAATTAAATATCGTTGTAACTTAATAAATACCTACAGGATTCTAATGAAAATTTACAAACATTTGAAGGCAGTTGTAAGCTACAAAATGACGTTTCAAATAAGGCTTTAGAGCTCTTTTTTGAAGAGCTAGGAGCTATTTTTGAGTTTTTTTTTTAATTAAAATACTTCTAAACGGTGCATTATTTTGTTTTTCTTTATTGGCAAACAAATTATAACAAATTCATAGAAGCTGTGTACAAAAAATTATACATATTCGCTTAGCCGTTTCGGAGATACAGCGAACACGTAAACGTTACCCCAGCAGGATTTTGAATATCTCCGAAACCATAAACGATACAAATTCAAATTTTGTGGCAACATTTACCTCGTTCAGAATACTAATTATGTACCTAAAGTTTATTTCAATAAACCCTTTAATTAACAAAACATCTGGCTGGGGTAACGTTACGCCAGCCAGATCTGTTTTTGTCAAATAACTAAAAAACCATAAGCAAAACAAATTTAAAAATCAGCACAACAATTGAAGAAGTTGGACTTCTAATTATCTACTTAAAAAAAAATGTGATTTTCGACAAAATCTGGCTGGGGTAACGCACACCTATAACTTTAGTGTTAATGGGGCTAGAGGGATGAAATTGATATTTTGCGAAGGTACCAACTATAGGCTAACTGATTCACACCTATTTTCTCCCCCAAAGTTGCCGTAACTTGGCTAACTCCACCATGGTCCAGCCATCCTGACGTCAGAATGGCGGGCCACTTGTAAAGGCTATTTATTCTCTTTTTACGTAGGTACTAACTAATACCATGCTGGTACTAACTTGTGTAAGGAATTACTGAAAAATGCAACATGGTCCAGCCATCCTGACTCACACCACGGTACAGGTTACTATATCTAGTGTGGGGCCGAATGTAAATTAGCAAATATGTAATGTACTACTAAGTATAAACTTAATAACATTGTAAACTTTTTTGGCTTTGTAATAATTTTCTGTAAAATAAATCATATTATTATTATTATTGTAAATGCCACAACTCACAACACAACTGGACAGACTATAAAATATTTGTTTTGTATTCGAAAATACTGTAACTTGACCTTAGTAGTATCATTGCAGTGGTGTGAAAAGGAAGAAAGGTAATTTTGTAGTACCTACCACAAACTTAAATTCATGTCCCGAGATTATCACATGTTATGGGTTACAATAAATGAAACACTAAATGTCTTACGGATAATCCATTTATTAAGCCTTCACAGCATAAACTCTAGGCGGGAACAAAGACTTCTTTCTAATTTCCTTTTTCGTCTTGAGCTTAGCTTCATGTTTTGTAAGGGCCTTGCGCATGGCTCTGGTCTTTTTTGGCCTCAGGTCCAGAGGCTTGTACTTCTTGTTCTTGTAGTGGTTTCGAAGATTTACCTTCATTTTCTGGTGATACACAATGTACACTCGTGCAATTGCTTTTCTGACCACCCGACTGAAAAGACAGAATATCATTAACATTGCTGACAAATAATTTAGGACTTGGGAAATATAAATGAATTGTCTAAAAATCACATTGATCATCCCTGGGGATACCTTACTACCATAAACATGTCAAGCCAAGTTACTGTAAAGCCAATTACAGCAGATTTTTTAAATATTTATTTTTGCACATACAAGACAATTTTTGTCAATGAAAATTACTTAAAGTATGAGTAACTATAATTCTTCAGCAAAACTCCATTTAAAAAAAACACTTATGAGATGTTGGCCGTCATGGCTCAATATTTAAACTTTGACACAGGTATGGAACTATCTCTTGTTACCCAAAGAACAAGGAATCCTAATTTAGAAGATGGGTAAATGTTCAGCTCACCCACAACTTGAGAAAATACTCCTTTTTTTTTGTTACCAGCAGAAGAGGTGGAGACAGTAGCACTGTTGAAATATTAATATAGATGGAACTACAGCTATGTAATTGCATTATTATAGATAGGCTACGCATCACTACATACATCGTCAGTACCTAATTTGATTATAAGATCGTAGCACTTGTAATGGTCGCGATCTGGATTTAACTTAAATTATATACCAAATTAGACAATTATGCCCATTTCCCTTTTCAGTAATAGACATGTATACTAAATAATAGTCACTTACATCTTGGACAACTTTGAAGCTGCTCCACCAGTAACTTTAGCAACTCTGAGACTAGTCAATTCATTTTTGAGCTCATCAAGTTGCTTGAAGAGCTCTTTCTTGTCTTTCGAACGCAGTTCTGAACACTTAACCTTGCCCTGAAATACAAACAAAAATTCATGAGACACCACCTCACCGAGGTCCTTGTTATTTTTTAGAGCACAATATTCATCATGCAACATGAAATAATAAAATAATGCAATTTATCCGTAGTATATAAAACACAGAAAAAATTAAACATATTTTAATTCATCAACTATGACTAAAATTTAAGATTAAAACGGATATTTGTAAAACCAAAACACACCATTGCGGCAGATTGATCAATAGAGAAAGAAAAAATACACGTTTGACAGCAGTTTGATAGAGAGTTTGAAACTTGGTTATATGTTTTTTTTTTTAAACTTCCATCACAAAGTATTGTATTGTATCTGCCATATTTAAGCCGGCCTACAGCAGAGCGGGGCGCCACACTGGGGAATTTTCAAACTACAAAAATTTCTCATCTAGATGTCGCTAGTAGGTCCAAGGTGACTTCTGTCAGTAATATTTCAGTACGTATTTTTGTATTTGGGTGACTTATTTAAACTTCAGACATGTAAACAAACATTAAAAAGAAAAATAGTTTAACAAAAAAAGAACCGACTTCAACCCGTAAACTAAAAAGTAAAAAATAAATTTATTTCTTACAAAGTAATACGTATTTTCATTTATCATTTAAGTTGTTCAATAAAAATATCTGATTAAATAATTATTTTAAAATATTGAAGTCGGTGCCAAGTAAAACAATGTTTATCAATCTTTCTGACGATTATATTCATAGTTAGCAGGTATATTAGGTTAGTATCGATTCATATTTTTTTCTCATACTGTTATTGTTTTGATTTATTTCAGTAGTTTGTAATTACTTAGTTAGATTGTTGTAGTATTTACTTGGCACCGACTTCAATATTTTAAAATAATTATTTAATCAGGTATTTTTATTGAACAACTTAAATGATAAATGAAAATACGTACTTTGTAAGAAATAAATTTATTTTTTACTTTTTAGTTTACGGGTTGAAGTCGGTTCTTTTTTTGTTAAAACTATTTTATTTTACGCTTTTGAGTGATGGGTCGACCGAACAAGGATGCTCAAGGAGAAAAGAAGAAGAAAAAAAATTAAGACTTTTATTTTTACTTTTTGTTTTTGTAATGCATGTTCAACACTATGGATAAATCATAGTAACTACAATGCGACATTGCTTGGTAATGATATCTAGATGACATCTTCGTTAGTTCTTATTCTGTTAGTTGGGATAAAATCTAAAGTATTGAATCAATTTAGATAAAATTTTAATGGGACCATCTTGAAAGTAAACCCTATCGAATGCAAAAAGAATTTTCAAAATCGGTTCATAAACGACGAAGTTATCCGCGAACAAACATAAAAAAGCATATCTAGGTCCGAATTGAGAACTCCTCTTTTTGAAGTCGGTTAAAAAAACCACTACACAGTGACTGCTTGAAGTTCGTCATTTCATTGACATATCCTCCCTAATACAGCTAGCGTCATCTGATATAACTAAGAGAAACAAGGGCTTGAAAATTGCCCCTTTGGATCATAATAAACAATTATTGGTAGTCCAATTTTCCAAGTTCTTGGTGGTCAAACGCTTGTTCATAGTGATTAAAAAAAAAAAGTTCTACTCTTGGATTCAATACATGGAGTACACCCTTATACCATACACAACTAACTATAATGTCTATAGGGTCGCAAGGGAGGATGTTTTTTCATTTTCCCGAAAGAGTACGAGAAAATATTTTCTGTCCCTTACTGCGAAAGCTAACAGCTCTGACGTTTTTCGTATCCTTGTCTCGTTTCATTCTTAACGTCAGTTTTGGATTGCAACTTGCAAGCTTTTCAAACTGTCACTCTTTCTACAAACTAATGAACAAAGTATAAAAAACCCTGGTTAGGTAGTATAAAAACGCATACGCGCAGTGAGGTAGTAAGTGACAGAAAAAAAATCTCTTGCCTTTTTACTTTTGCATGTTTTTCATATAGTTGTCTCGTTTTATTATAAACGTCAGTTTGGGACTTGGGAATTCTTATACTGCGTGTAAAAGGACTCGGGGCAATGTTCCTGGAAACTTTTACAGCTTTCACTATGGCGAAAATGTGGGGAAATGAAAAAAAAAAAACATATTGACGAGCCTCAGACCAATCACTACTTGACTAGCATATCGCGTACTACATTCAGTCCGGGTCTTATCAACCAAAATTAAATTAAAATTATGTACTTTTGGATCCAGACTGTTACTTTTAATACTAATGGGGAATCTTCAGGGCCCCTGTTTCTCTTAGTTATGACAGATGGCGCTAGCTGTAGTAGGGGGATAAAAGTCAAGGAAATTACTAACTTCAAGCAGTCGGTATTGAAGGCGATAGTAATTTTTTTTTATTGTTTGTGTACATGTCAGAAAAGTGTCTGAAGACTAAATAACATACCCAAATAATAAAAACGCACTAAAATATAACTGACAGAACCTGGACTCCAACCAGCGACATCTATAGTCGTTGTCACCTAAGAAGCAAATTCTGACACATTGATAAATTCATGAACAATTTTTAGAATGGATGTGACTGACAACTAAACTGGCGGTGACGTTTGTATCTCAGCGTCGGACGTCCTATTGGTTCTTTGTTCGTTGTCATCAATTAATAGAGATGTGTATTTTTGTTCGTGAATCGAAGTGACAACGATTCGATTACGCAGTTATTTGTAACATTAATATAATAAGCTCTACAGCACGTGTTAACGGCTAACTTAACTAGGTCTTCTTATGAGAAAGCCTATCTGAAGATGAATTTGAAAAATTTCCAAACAAAGTTTGACAATAATGATTAAAATGTACCAGCACTTTATTATTTACTTGACTCATTTATTTTTTTATTTGAAACATATTTCTGAAATGCAAGCAAGAGGGACTTGTATGTTGATTCAAGATTTGATTAAAGAAGATATTTAAAAAATAGGTTACTCAAATGCGACAATTTATTTGTATTTACATGCAGATGTTATATATTTGCAGACTGCAGACAGCCCACACATACTTGACGATAATAATATGTAGGCACAGGTGCATATTTATTATTTGGGCTGTCTATTTTGAAAATATCTGCTCAGATACAGATTAACCGTATCTGCGTAGTGTGTGATGGATAACAACTCACACATTGCCTTCGTCACTTTTAATTAGTTTAAGCACTTGTGTTATGGAATGGGGAATTTCCTCTTAGTTATGAAAGATGGCGCTAGTTATATTAGGGGGACAAATGTCAACGAAATTACTAACTTCAAGTACTCCGTATTGAAGGCGACAGTAATATTTTTATTGTTTGTCTACATGATACAAAAGTGTCTGAAGTCTAAATAGCTCACCCAAATAATAAAAAAACGTACTAAAATATAACTGACAGAAGTCCCTCTGGATATCTACTATTGACATCTAGATAGAAACTTTTGGAGTTTGAAAATTCCCCATTTAGACAACGATACATATTTACCTAAATACATACTTCTATAAATAACCCATTCAACAATTACTTAAAAGTTCATCACCATCAGCGGTGGGAGTCGAACCCACGACCTCACGGAATCACTACACCAACGGGCCTGTCAAGCCTGCCAAGCCTCTGTGTCTGCAGTAGTTTCAATGGAACAATCACAAGATGGCGCTGGGTGTGTGTTTCACTCTGAATGTTTTAACTGTTCCTTCACCCCCCTGACATAACCAAACTATTCAATTCACCAACCATCCAGTTTGAAATTTTGAATTCTATCATCAAGAGGCAGCGAAATTTTATTTGTCCCGTATTAGCTATCATATAGTAGCTATTTGTTGTTCAAGGTTTAAAGTAAAACAAAGCTGCTTTCTATTAACCGTGGTTATCTATTTGTTGTTCAAGGTTTAAAGTAAAACAAAGCTGCTTTCTATTAACCGTGGTTATCAAAACCTTATTATGAAGACGAAGAAAGACGCCAAATCAACAATTAATGTTATAGATGCCTTCAGTTCTATCAATGAAAGACCTGTTGACGACATATCATTAGAATTTTTTTACAAACCACATACTATCACTCTTTTGGCTGTGTCTATTGCTAGTGTTATTTACACTGCATTCATACGGTGAGATTCTCATACTTCTTAAATGTTTATAATCCAATAAACATACAGGTTTCAAAGTCACACAGTACCACATTGCAGTATTCGCTTAGCATGTAACTCTGCCCACCTCTGCATAGATGGTAGGCATCCATGGAGTGTATTTATTTCTCTGTCACATATGTTCTCTAAATTTGTTACAATTTTTTAACAGTCTCTAATAATGTATATTTTTTCAGGGATGAAACGGATACGCAAGAAAATATTTGGGCGGGCATATGCTGCGTCATATTTTTCTTTCTTATTGTTTCTGTCTTAACATTCCCTAATGGCCCTTTTACAAGGCCACATCCGGCTGTGTGGAGAATTGTGTTTGGCATGTCAGTACTATACTTGTTGGCATTATTATTTTTGTTATTTCAAAGCTACTCAACAGTTTATGCCATAATGTATTGGATTGATCCCAATTTAAAAAATTTTCACATAGACATGGATAAGGTAAGAAAAATTTTATAAGCTTGTTAGTTGGTTATTAAGTTATTCAAATATTTACTTGTGCAAAGTGGCTTATTATATAATAATATACTAGCTGACCTGGCAAACATTGTTTTACCAATATAATTTATAGCCTATATGTTATTCTAGTTTATAAGCTACATTACTGCCAAGTTTCGTCAAAATCCGTCCAGTACTTTCTGCGTGAGAGGACATACATCTAGACATCCATCCAAACTTTCGCATTTATAATATTAGTAGGATATATCGATGGTTTCCAGCCAAAAAGGCCTAAGTGACATTTTTGTCCAAAATGAGTTGAGTATGCAGTTTGGATTGCCTATTTTCTGCGTCAATTTGTCTAGGTTTCATACCTGTTGACATAGTTTGATATCGCTTATGCAGTACAGATTGTGTTTTTCTCCCAAAACATTGCTTTATTTAAACCACTCTCCTGTAAAATTACTTAATTGTCGCTTAAACCTTTTTGGCGGGAAGCCATCGATATGTACTTACAAACATTTATTTATTTTTTGTGGGAAGAAAGTAAAAATCTTGATCTTAATTTTGACATACAACTTAGAAAGAATTTGAAGTACAATATACACATATTTTTGAAGATAAGCTGAAGATAGTTTTTTTTTTTAAATATTGTATTTATATTGCAGTTATAGATTGATACATAGAATACATACTTATTATAAAATATCTAATCATCATTTTCCTGCCCTTATCCCACACTAGGTGGGGTGCAACATGTTTTTTTCGCCATTCTGCAGTTACACCTTTCACGCACATATAATTTTTCACACAGTCCATCCATACCTTCTTTGGTCTCCCTCTTCCACATTCATACTCATCACTTTCCTTGTTACATGGTTTTCATCCCTCCTCATGACGTGGCCAAACCATCTTAATCTGTTCTTTCTGATCTTTTCTGTCACTGGTGCTACTTTCAGGCCATTCGAGTAACTCCACACATCCATCGTAACATTCGCATCTCTGCCACATGTATTCTTCTTTCATCTGTCACCTTTGTTCCCCAACGTTCAGAGACCTGCCTCCATTTCATCCATTCTGCATTTATCTGGTTCCGCACGTCACGGTCAATGTCGCCGTCGTTTTGGATAAGTGAACCGAGGTAACGGAAGTCGGGGCAGACTGGTAATGGCACACCATTAAGAGTGATGTGTGAGCAATTGGAGGTTCTCCAAAGTCACAAAACAGATGTTTGGTTTTGGTCCTGCTTATTTTTAAACCTACAGGCTACACCCTCCAGTCTGGTGCGCCATTTTTCCAGTCTACCTTGGACCTCGGAAGCACTTTCACTAACAAGAACAATGTCGGCAGCAAAGAGCATACACCAGGGAGCCTCCTCCTGTATGTCTGATGTCAATGCATCCATTATTAGGAGGAACAGATACGGGCTTAGAGCCGATCCCTGATGTAGGCCTACTGATACACCGAACTTATCGGTTACCCCGGCTTCGGACCGGACTTGTGTACAGGCATGGCTGTACATGGCCCGGATAAGCTGCAGGTATTTCCTAGGCACTCTTTTCTCTTGCAAAGCCCACCACAGAACCTCTCGGGGTACTCGGTCATATGCTTTTTCAAGATCAACGAACACCATGTGCATGTTTTTACGAGCTCTTCTGTCCTTTTCGCACAATTGGCGATGTGAAAAAATGGCATCCGTTGTACCTTTCCCAGGCATAAACCTGAACTGGTTCTGTGTTATGGTACTCTCCTCTCATGCGTCTTTCAATCACTTTCTCCCATAATTTCATACTATGAGACATCAGCTTTATTCCTCGGTAGTTGCCGCAGTCCTGTACATCACCCTTGTTTTTGAAGATGGGCACCAGACAACTGTTATTATAAAATATCTAAATAGAAATCTATATATATGTAATACTACTTAATAATATTTGGTTTCCAGGAATATGCCGTAAATTGTTCCGATATAAGTGTGTCCAAAGTGTGGTCACATGTAGATGTGTTTGCACTTGGCCATTTTTTGGGATGGATGTTCAAAGCAGTACTATTTCGTCACGCTGGTTTGTTATGGGCTATCTCAATCATGTGGGAAATAACAGAAATTGCATTTGCACACTTATTGCCAAATTTCTTGGAGTGTTGGTGGGATTCAATAATACTAGATGTGCTTTTATGCAATGGCTTTGGCATTTGGTGCGGCCTAAAAATTTGTAAAGCACTAGAAATGCGAGAATATAAATGGGTTGGAATCAGGTAAGTGTAACTTATAATATTTTCTATGTAGGTAAATGTACATCATATACCTATACATTATTTTAGGAGAAAATGAATTTGTCTAGTACCTGAGTATTCCCATTTTCCAAAAGTACGAATCTTTCCTGTTTCGTTTGTTTCTAGAACTGTTGCTATACAGAATAGTCCATCATAGTAGTATGTTTGTAGTAAATAAAATAATGTGCACTAAGATAGTATTGAAGTATTTGTAACACTTATTTGTATGTAAGGATTAAATGTGTGCCTAACAACTGAAACAATTCTTTATACACTTATTTTCAGACTATCCTACGTTGATTTGGGATAACAACCCCGCCCAAGCAGACAAACCTTAATAATTTATGTAATTTTCATTCAATTTCAGAGACATTTCTTCCACAACCGGCAAGATAAAAAGAGCCATACTTCAATTTACTCCTGTACATTGGACACCAGTCCGGTGGTTGGATCCAACTTGTACTTACATGAGATTTTTCGCACTGAGTCAGTTGGTAGTGTTCTGGCAATTATCAGAATTGAACACATTTTTCCTAAAGCATATTTTTGAAATGCCACCATCTCATTTCCTCGTGATAGCACGGCTATGTCTTGTTGGTGTTATTGTTGCTCCATCTGTGAGGTGAGTGAGTTTTACCTCCATTTTCTATGATCTTTTATATCTACCTAAGATAGATATTATCTATTTGATGTGGCTCACGCTGGCTGGACAGATCTTCAAAATGGGTCACAATTAAGCAGATCAATAGGCCACTATTTGTGATGGCTAAACATCCTTAAATTAGTGACGCTACAGAGACTTAGATAATTGATTGGAAAAGTTCTCAGCCAGCTGGACAAACGCCTTTTCGCTGTTCTCTCAATCTCGGCAACGGAAGTGATTTTGACCAAGTGTTTGTATATCAACGGCCGTCACAAATGTGTGACAGCCATAGAGCCAAAAGTTTTGTGATACTTACAGCGGTTTAATAGAAAAATGCAATAATCTGTGTCCAGCTTGAATTTACGTAGAAACATTCTGGCTGGACACCTCTGAATCTGATGAACGGGAGCGTTTTTGAATACGGTTTTCGGGATTCTTTATTAGGTTTTAGTGACGCAATTTGTGACGGCAATAACGTTGAATTTATAGCGTCACATTTGAAGGTTTACGAAAAATCAGTGAAAACTTGGTGTCCAGCCAGCCTGAACTTTAAGCTGGCCGGACACATGTTTCTCCGCTGCCTGATGGTCTTCGACCTTTGAAATACGTTCCAGTTTTAGTGACGGGGTCGGTAATGTTAACCTGAATTTGTGACGGAGAAACTTTGAGCAGTTTCGAAGTCAATCTTTTAAATTTCCCCATACAAACAATGTAGTAGGATACCCAATAATTTAGGTTTTATGTAGGACGAAGTATATTTTAAGGATCCGTGTATTGGTGTTTCAATCCATAGATGACGATTTGGTGGAATACCAAATCATCATGAATACGTCTGGATACCTACTCTTTGTAGCATACTGAGGCGAAAAGACCCCCCAAAATACATACATACATACACTTCACGGCCTGTCTCCCAGGGGGTAGGCAGAGACTACAGATCTCCATTTGTCACGATCCTGACATACCCCTTTCGCTTCATCTACATTCATACACCTTGTCATACATGACCTCCGGTTTCGAGTACTTTTCACGCCACCTTCGGCCAGGACATCACCAATCTGGTCTGTATATGTCCTTCTTGGGCGACCTCTACTCACCCGGCCCAATACATCACCCATATAAATCTCTTTCGTCAATCGACTTTCATCCATTCTCTCCATAAGCCCAAACCACCGAAGCATGCCCTTTTCAATCTTGGTCACTACGTCTTCCTTCAAACCGCAACATTCCCTTATCACACTATTCCTTATCCTGTCATTCAATGTCACACCTTTCATGCTCCGCAATGACCGCATTTCTACGGCATTGACTTTATTTTTATGCTTCTTCTGCCATACCCAACTTTCACTCCCGTACATTAAGGTAGGTGCCAGTACAGCGTCATGGACAGCCAATCTTGCCTTTTTCGACATGAATTGGTTCTTCATAACACTGCGAAGGGCACCGTTAACCTTATTACCCGCACTCAATCTTCTTTCAATATCTTTGTCAATATAGTTCCCAAGAAATTGAATGCCCAAAGTCGAACAACAAAATCCCGAACATCAAATGAGCCCGATGATTATATGACTGGCATCGTCATTGCGCATTCGATATATAGGGAACCCAGCCAAAAAGAAGGGTTATGAGTGTGACCTATATGTACATATGTACCTATAACTGTACAGTGTACGTTACAGAGTTGCAGGAGGTGACCAGAGTAAGTTCTGTCAGTTATATTTTAATACGTTTTTATTATTTGGGTAAGTTATATTCAAACTTAAGACACTTTTGTAACATGTAAACAAACAATAAAAAAATACCGTCACTTTCAATACTGGCTACTTGGCCTCAGTTATTACTTTGATGTTTATCCCCTCTGATACAGCTAGCTAGCAGCTTCATAAAGTTAGTAGTTTTGCCACCTATCACGATATTATAGACAGCCAATGATTGCTCTCCGTCATACTTTGTTATCATTTCATGGCACCAATCCATGTGTAGTCGTTTTTGATCTTTTGTCAAATCGTGCGGTATCCATTGACTTCATAACTTACTTCCTTACGTTTAGATGTGCATGTAAAATAGTTTGAACTTGACTCATTTCAATCCCTAATGCAGTCCGAATTTGCTCACAGGTATTTTTTTTATCAGTCATAATTAATTGCCTCACAGTGTCTATGTTAGTGTCGGTGACCGCTGTTTTTGGTCGACTTTCACGAATGTCATCCTGGAGGTGTCTCCGTCCACGTCTGAACTCAGCAAACCACGCATACACAGAGCTACGAGACGGGGCTTCACTAAACGCTAGTTGAACTCTCTTGTTTATTTAACCCGCAGCGAAAATCATAACAAAATCATAGACCGAAAATTTTCACGCGTTAATTCCATGGTAATGTCCGCAACAAAATTTCAAAACAACACAAAAATAAAAAAAAATCGAAAATTTTCATAATCCGTAAGAGTTCTACTTTCAAAATCAGTATTTTTATTTTCTTTTTTTTTCGTATCTGGCCAATTCCAGAAACTTTCTGTATGCCCTATCGTACATGTGTCCAGCCAGCTTGAAGTTCAGGCTGGCTGGACACCAAGTTTTCACTGATTTCTCGTAAACCTTCCAACGTGACGCCATAAATTCAACGTTATTGCCGTCACAAATTGCGTCACTAAAACCTTATAAAGTAACCGTATTCATAAACGCTCACGTACATCAGATTCAGAGGTGTCCAGCCAGAATGTTACTACGTAAATTCAAGCTGACTGGACACATATTTTTCATTTTTCTATTAAACTGCTGTAAGTATCACAAAACTTTTGGCTCTATGGCTGTCACAAATAAATAATTGTGACGGCCGTTGATATACAAACACTTGTCAAAATCACTTCCGTTGCCGAGATTTTTTTTTTTGGTTGCGTACCGCGTGCGAGCTTGCGCGAGTGTGAAACGTCATACTCGTATTAAAACAAAACGTCTGTTAATTTCATACACGTATATTGAACATTTACAGTGGACAGATTAAATAACAGCAACTAATTAACATCTTACTGTGATAAACTAAACAAAACAGTGCGGAACAGTGAATAAAAATCAACATTTTTATAATCGGTTTGTGTACAATCAATGGTGCTCTTTGTACAGTTACGAAACACGCTATATCAACCATCAGCAGCCTGCAGAAATAGACCGTACGTCGCCCGCGTAAGGCTGATAGTTCTGTGCACTTATTAATGAAGGTAGAAAGATGACCGTTTGCGACCGGTTGCGCATGCAATGTACAAATTATCTCAGGAGAGATACTAAACTATACAGCTTGCCGGAAAACATTCCATATAGGATGCCTCAATATGAGTACAGCAACATACATGAACAACAGGCTGCAGCTCATTCGGACCTGGAAATGCCCGGACTGCTCGAATATAACGAGCCGGCGACGCGACAACAGGGATGATACTCCTATTAAACCAGCCCGGGTGGAAACTAGGCCTTCGGATATGTCATGTGAAGATCTGGACAGTACAGAATTGTATCCCGTGCCACCGGCGGGCTCCGAGGAAAAATCACAAAGTGCGACAGAAAGAGATGACGCGCTACGCAGCCGGCATGAGGACGCTCCCATTAACCTCTCTTCGATAGCCCAGATGTTCGAGACAAAGTTGAAAGAAGTAAAGAACAACTTGGCCAATGAATTTGCCATACGGTTCGAAGCGCACGCGCGCGATATCACCAAGGAACTCCTGCAGACTACAGCCTGGTCGCTGCGCTCACAAAGAAGGTTGACAAACCGGAATCCTGCCCCTTACAAGTATCGCAGTCGGACGAAGATCTCCGGGGGATGATCAACCAACTGCGTGCGGATGTTAATGATCAAGAGACACTAGCCAATGACCTGGAAATTTCCGGAATACCAGAGGTAGAAGGAGAATCCACAGGCCACATTTTGCTAGCAGTGGCTGGCAAGCTAGGCGTCTCATTGGGGGACCATGACGTGGTGTCGACGTCACGCGTGGGTCACGACGCCTGGACGCGTTGTCTGCGGAGGGACCGCTTCCACGCCCGCGAATACTGGTGGTAAGGCTAACCCGCCGCGCCCTACGGGACGAGCTGCTGCGGAGTGCAAGGGTCCGCCGCGGGGCAAACACCGCGGATCTGGGCCTTGGACCTCATTCCATTCTTCGTAAATGAGCGACTGACCAAGATCAGCCTCGCAATGTACTTACCATTTCTTCACAAACTAAAATACCTAATACTTCCAATTCAATGTATAATTATTATTCCGATGTCCGCTTTGCCTGCGAGCAAAACTGATAACGCAGCTGTTTTATTCATAAGCAACACCTGTATACCTAGTTAGGAAAGTTTTGTATCAGTGTATAGGCGCGGCGGAGTGCCCTCACAGTGTTGACAGCGCTGAGTCTCACAGACACACAATTATCATATTCTTAACAATATTTTACATTTCAAATGAACCTATATTGACATCTATTGAACTACTATTTTATATACAAACTCTATTAATAATATCTACTTATTAACATTAGTAACAAAAATAAAAAATGACAAAATCTAAAAGACTAAAGATTAGCCTTTTAAATGCCGGTTCACTTGGAACAAACCACGACGAGTTTATCGCAGCGTTTAGTCAAGTCAATGCCGACATAATCACGATAAACTAAACCTGGCTTAGGAAAAACGAAGAGGGCAGAGCTCCCAGGATCCCCGGGTACAGACTGCGGCACGCACCGCGGCCCACGCGGTCCTCGAGGCAGCGTGGGGGCGGGGTGGGCTTCTACATACGCGGCAACGTTCGAGCTAGAGGCCTGGCTCATTCCCATTTTCCTGATGTCGAACAGATGTGGCTATCCCTTACAGTTAACTCCACTAGGCTAGCGATCGGTACGGCGTGCAGGCCACCGTGGGTAAGTGTGACTGTGTTCCTGGATGCCCTATATAAGACTAACTAAACTATAAGATACAGTTACATCGTTTGCTCGCTGTGACAAGGTCGTACTGTTGGGAGATTTTAACATAGATTTACTTGCTGCACCAAACCACAATGTAACCCAATTCAATAACTTATTGCGCACACTAAACCTAAAAAACGCCGTCCAGGAGCCTACATACGTTACAAATCACTCGGCTACACTTATTGATATTGTGTGTACCGACGCCCCAGTAAAGATAAGATAATAAAAACATAACTAACCCTAAGACTTTATGGACAAAACTCAAAACAGATATACTGCCCCCTTCAAGACTCGCTCACAGGAGATTCCAGAGTTCTTTAATGACGCGGACGAAATTAACAATTAGGCGGTGACTTCGACCTCTCTGTGCCGACATACTTTGAGTCGCATAGGTACGGAGATAAGTCCTTCTGTATTAAACAAGTCGACGAGTTTACAGTACTCAAAATTATACAGGGCCTAAATTCCAACGCACAAGTTATAGACCAGATATCACTTGACATTACCCTATACACTTGGTGTTATTACAAAAATTGTTAACTTATCAATTACTTCCTCAACTTTTCCAAACGCGTGGAAATGCGCAATAGTTAACCCTATTCCTAAAACACGCAACCCAGAGAGTAGCATCTCAGACCCATAAGCCTACTACTTCTCTTGTGCAAAATTTTAGAAAAGGTAGTCTACGATCAAACTCTGGCGTACGTAAAACTCACCCGGCATATCCCACGATACGTAGGTAGGTACATGCCTTCAGCTCACGTGTTAAGCTATCCTATGCACAGGACTGTGAAGTTTCGTGGAAGTTTCAGATTTGCCGCCACGAAGTGCTGAAACAAGTTGCCGCCCCCTATAAAAAGGTTAAAAACGATATACTGCTTTAAAAAACATCTAAAAGCTCACCTCCTACAGGAGCAACAAAATAATATTATAAAAAGATTAAAAACGATACATACATACATACACTTCACGCCTGTCTCCCAGAGGGGTAGGCAGAGACTACAGATCTCCATTTGTCACGATCCTGACATCCCCTTTCGCTTCATCTACATTCATACATCTTTTCATACATGACCTCCGGTTTCGAGTACTTTTCACGCTACCTTCGGTCAGGACATCACCAATCTGGTCTTTATATGTCCTTCTGGGGCGACCTCTGCTCACCCGGCCCATTACATCCCCCATATAAATCTCTTTCGTCAATCGACTTTCATCCATTCTCTCCATATGCCCAAACCACCGAAGCATGCCCTTTTCAATCTTGGGTCACTACGTCTTCCTTCTTCAAACCGCAACTTTCTCTTATCAC
>SJJU01004872.1:0-17054 GCA_012932125.1 Conopomorpha cramerella
AGGATGAACAACACAACAACAACAGCTCAAAACACGACTTCAAAACAAAAATTACAACGAAACTGTCAATCTGTCATATTCTGAACCTATGTTAATGACAGTGATGTCAAATGCGTCAGACCAAAACGACCAATATTTTTTTCCCTGAGTACCGGTCTATGAAGAGGAGTGGTGGCTACATGAGGTTCCCTACCAAAAGATGATTGATGATGGGCATGAAGCCTTTGAGCTTCAGCTAACTTCTTGGTTCACAAGGTCTTAACTCAGATTTTAATTAATTTTGAAATATTATGAACAATAATTTAACTTGAACGCACGTAAAACTAGCGCCCTCTAACTGAAAGAAAGAAAACTATACCTCCCTCCCTCTTCCTCCTCACCATCATTGCAATGCGTTGCGCTCCGCCATTTTGCTTGGTCGTAGAAGTGAACGTAGAATTTATTCATGCATTCCGTGCTTCAAGTTATTTAGAATAAATAATAGTGTTTCAATACACTAATGGCTTGCTTAAATACACTTAAGTTAGAAATTAAAAGATTAGAACAAGTGTTTCCTAAGAATCATGAAAGGTTTCAGATAATGTCAGCTAGTGTCGACGAACTGACCTGCAGATTCGTTGGCAGAAATGGAAAGAAATATGAAGTTCATGCCAATATTACAGTGAGTACAACTTTAGAATTACTAAATGTAACTGTGGTGTTTGGATCAAACCAAAAATCTTTATTGATTACCTTTTTGAATAACAAAGGGTCATTGTTTATGAGGGCTGGGCTGTCGTGTAATAGTTTTTTTCCCAGAAATTCCCACTATTATAACAATATAAACATTGTTCCAAACGATACTGTATGTTAAGTTTATTGTTTGAGGCCAGAGGTGATCAATGATTGCGCGAAAAGTTGATCAATAAATCATCCCTGCCACACGTTTTACTCCGTGACAAATCATTCCTATCGATTTTGTGCTTTCAAATGCTCTTTCGTTTTGTTTTACGTCATGGCACGTTTGTATTTCAGGCTTATTTCACTCGTTTTAATGTCGGCGAGTGCTCGTAACGGTACTATAGACTCAATTTTGGGACAATAGCAGTTACTCATCTGACTACCTGCTTTTTGTAGTGTGCGTGTTTTGTTGATCCTACAATGATCCTACAACTTTTTTTTTTCTTACCAGTTTCTCTTGGACGCAAAGTTATTGTTGAATGTTTATACACTTGCTATTGAAGCAAGTTACAGAGGCTGGTTTGTTTTTTCTACCTGCAAATGACTATATTGACATTTTGGTTTGTTTTAGGAAACCTACCCCAACACACCTCCAGTATGGTTTGCAGAAAGTGAAGATCCTATAGTGACAACTGCAGTACAGATACTCTGCCACACACAAGGAAGGGATAACCATGTTATAAACCAGGTGAGATGTTGGTCAAGGTAGTGTTTTTTTGTCACCTTACACAGTTCCAAAGTTTTAGAAAAACAAATAATAAATGCAAATTGATAATTTATTTTAATAAATGAATGCTTGTCCATGCAGTTGTTGATGCTCTATAGCTAATTCAATAACAAATATTCCTATAATATACCTAAATGGAAATGCTTCATTACTGTTAATTTAGAACAAAACAAATTAGTGTTGCTTTAATTGATTTAGTTATCTATTTCAAGGTGAAAAAGGACATTGTGCTAAAGAGGTGATCTTAATAGATTTTGTTTGTTTGTAGGTTGGCATACTTTTAAGGGAATTATGCAAATTACACGCTATACCCGAACCACCTGATCTGGAGCTGCTATCACAACCCCTACATCCACTACCACAGCAAAGGTAATTACACTACAGTTATGTTACAAAAATCGTTCTTACTTAACTAATAAAATTTGTCATGTAGATTTGATCACACAGAACATTCTGTTAGACAAAAAAGAAAAGGAACACAACACTATTTTTTTCCTGCTTGGGGCAAGCATACCTTAATCATTTGATTACAAAAGCTTTTATAAGAAATTGAGGAAAAGTGTGTTGGTCATATCTACTATATTTATGTCCGTAACAATACAATTAATCACATTAACACTATCAAGGTCAGTGACTTAGTCTCAGTATGCTTGTGTACTTGTAGATTGTTGTCATCTGTCCATATATGTGTGCTATAACAATAAAACCTAATACAGTTAGTTTGTAATGTCTATAAGTATACAGATTATTACACTATAAGTAAACCTTTGTGAACAAATGAGTATCAGTTTTAATGACATTATGTCAATAACACTTCAATGCACCATCTAAAAGATGAATCTAATTATCTATGGCATTTGTTTGAAGTGTGATGGACGAGATTTGTAGATGACTGTACAGAGAAGCTTTTGATGTCATGGTATTTATTGGTTAATTTTGGTGTCCCAATGAAAAATATTTTTGTATTGAAAATGTCACCATTTCTATTAATTTATATATAAAACTAGCAAACTCGGCAAACTCAGTTTCGCCACCAGATGGGTTTGTTTCGTTTACCCGCTTTTCACGGACCCCGAGAACCTTTCCAACGAATGCAAAACCGTGGAAATTGGTGCGTGTGTTCTGAAGTTATAGTGTCACACGGTCGGGAAAACCCGACTTATTTTTATATAGTAGATATTGCTGATTGTTAAATTATTGGCTGTTCACCTATGCATTTACGGATGCTATCACCAATACCTCACTCTTTATCTGTATAAGTCTCAAATTACTGTTTCTAACGATTGTGTCCCATTAGGACCAAAGGAAGTGAGTCATGTATGTATAATTGATAATTCCTCTTCATGTCCTAATTTGTTTCCAACATAAAGAAGCCTAGTATGCCATTTTGGAGATGTCTAGAGTGTCTGTAGTGGTTAGGTAATCTGACTTTTAATGAGAACATTGTAGGTTTGAGACTGGCTATACTGGACATGTACCAATGGGTATTTATTATGTACACCACTCATGATGACAAGGAAACATTGTGTTTATAACTGCATAACACAAGGTGTGTAAACCCTATATCAGTTCTAGACCCACTATCATTTTGAGTCTGATAACATATTAGGAAAAAAAAATACAAGTTTCACCATTTTCCTATTTATTATTCATTTTTTCTAAATAACATAATATGAAAGTACTTAACTTTTATTAGTTGTATTTCCTGGAGATCCCACTTGCTTCAGGACAAAAACCTCTATTAATAGGGAATAAAGGGTGTGAAGTGTGTTTTTATATTATGGTTATAAAGAAAAATGTAATAACCTGAAACCAAAAATATTTTCCAGGGTGCCCAGTGTGATGTCAAATGGAGCAGAGTCAGGCACAGAGGAGGATGAGGAAATGGCTGCTGATGCAGAGGAGGATGATTCAGAAGGCGAAGATGATCTGCCACTTGAAATGGTGGACGAAACGGCAAGAAACAGTAAGGTATGTATATTAAATTACATATGAAAGAATACTCTGAATTATTTCGTACAGCTACAAGATAATTCGTAATAATTTAAAAAAATTGTTTTCCATGTACACTTCATGATAAGAAATGTATTTACATATGTTATGGTCCAACATGGACCCCGTTAGGGCACCACAGAGTTATTTGTATCTAAAAATAATTATCACTATGTCCCTCGTTTTGGCCTTGCTCCAGCATAGTTCAATACCACATAGCTCACTCTATTTTGCTTAGATGCTATGAATGATAATTTTAGGTATGCCTACCAATTAGTATAAAAGTAGTGGTCAATTTTTGTTTTGTAATTTCTAGGAGGAAATGGAAACCGAGCACCTAGCAACTCTAGAAAGACTGAGACAAAACCAGCGGCAGAACTACTTGGAGGGCAGTGTCTCTGGTAGCCTGCAAGCCACTGACCGCCTCATGAAGGAGCTCCGAGATATCTACCGTTCACACTCTTTTAAAAACAATATGTATTCTATTGGTGAGTTGTATTCAAATTGGACATTTATTTTGGGTCGTTATACTCATCAGGATAAAAATTAGTTTTGATTGTCCTAAAAGGTTTAATGAGTTGAATATGGAAGAAAGCAAGCAGTATATGTATATGAGTAGCTAAAATTGCCCAGCTGTTACAGTCTATTTTAGACAAAACTGATAAAGCGTACGACAAGCCACTGCTTTCCGTGCCTCCGACGCGATGCGACGTCGGTCGCATTTCGCAACCATTATACTACTCAAGCCCATATATATGTTGAATCCTGTTGGTGTGACCGAGGTCGGTGACAGCGCATCGTGTCTGAGGCACGCTATACTAGCCCTTAACGTTTTAACTGCCAATGTCTCATAAATCTGACACATACAACCAGTGATTTGAAACCATGAAAATACAATTTGGCGGTCAAAAGGTTAGGCTTGCTATCAACTAAACATCTCCCAAGTGTGTGCAGGTTGTCAGGTTGTCTCAACTGAATACAATGTTTTCAAATTACAGAGCTAGTAAACGACTCGTTATATGAATGGAACATCAGACTGAGATCAGTGGATCCCGACAGTCCTCTTCACAACGACCTCCTCATCCTAAAGGAGAAGGAGGGAAAAGACTCTATACTCCTCAACATTATATTTAAGGAAACATATCCCTTCGAACCGCCTTTTGTGCGTGTTGTATATCCTATTATAAGTGGTGAGTTTCTACATTTTATTGCTTTATTATACAAGTGATTCAGAAACACCCTTTTACGGCAAAGTTTATTATATCTGTAGATCATCAGCCACATGACGTCTACTGCTGGATGAGGGCCTCCACCCATGGTTTCCATGATTGTTTGAGGCGAAATGGCTATAATTGCCACGTTTGGGCAGGAGGGTTGGTGATCGCAGTGGTGTTGTGGTTTAGCTCTCAGAGAGTGCTGCTGCCCCTACTCTGGAGAGATCCCTCTGTCTCCTCGCCTCGCCCCCACCATAGCAATAGTTGGACTTGGAAGGGGAAGTTCATTTCAGCTGGAGTCAATGTCCCGAAATGAAAAATAAACTTTGAACTCCCCATACAAATTCTAATGGCTGATTGTGTGGAGAGATCTAATTGTTTTTCATTCCTGGGCATTGACATGTATGGAAACTATTTTTTTTGAGTCTACATCAACAGTATACTTCAAGTTAAAAGGGTATTTCTGAATCTGTGTGTATTTTGTATATTTTCATTCCATTTACATCTAGAATATATTTAGTTATGCATTTAAATGCACATGAGTACCTATATGACAAATTTTTATCGATATAAAACCATTCAGAGGGCGAGGGTGTTCATGAGAGACATAAAAAGAAAATGTGCATAGTGGGGTTTCAAATGGCGTATTGTCATGCTAGGTGGCTCCATGAAAACACTTGAGAGAGAATCTTATTCAAAGCTTTGAATTTATGACACAAATAATGTTTTACAAATACAAAATTAACAGTGTTTGTCTGATATTATCTAAATATATATCTGACTGACATATCAACGCACAGCCCAAACGGCTAAACGTAGACCCTTGAAATTTGGTACGGACGTAGCTTAGGTACCATAGGGGTGCACTAAGAAAGGAATTCCTGAAATTCCCATGGGAACGGCAGTTAACGAGAAAATTCTTTTGTATGAAAAATCTAAACGGCTCAAGTTAGACGCTTGATATTTGGTATGCAGGTACTACTAAACTACGCGAATGAAATCGCGGGCCGTCCACTAGTACATAGTATAAACCTCCAAGAATCACTCTATCTACTAAAAGAAAACAGCACCAAAATCCGTTGCATAGTTCTAAAGATCTAAGCATACATAGGGACATGCAAGCAAGAGGCGACTTTGTTGAGACTGCCTTTAGTTGGACAATTAGCCTTTACTCAGTCCATTTTAATACTTTTTCATAATAAAAAAATCTCTGAAATCTGACATTATCATATCGTCGCAGTTGTGTAGATATATATTTTATTACTGAGAGAAATATCTTTATTCTGCAATCACAAGTAAATGAACTTGACAGTGACCTCATTTTCTGCCGTCTTCAGTGCATTGACCTTTTCAATGAGGCATATGATCTTGATGTGCTATGCTGAAATTTGTTATTCTTTGTGATTATTGATATTGATAATACAGGATTAAAGAACTCTTGGTAGGTAGAAATTACGCATTATGTGGAATATTAAATACACAAAGAATTCTTTGTGTAATATTCCAGTTCAAATATTTTTTTTATTTAAGCTTTGAAGGTGCTCTCTCTTTCTCTTGAAAAAGGAAGTTTCTCAATTAAATTGCATATATGCTTGTTCATTTATATTGGTCCGCGGGATAATTTTCTTGTTGGTAAGATGATATTTCAAAGATGGCCATTTTGATGATGGCCAACCAGATAAATCGAGAGAGACTTTAAAAATATAAGTCTGTTAGTTTTTCTTTAAAGTTATTTTGTACCAGATTGTAAAAATTGTGGGGTTTATTTTGCTATAGACGGCATGTACCACAAGTGGCTCGTATAGTATTTTTCCTCAATGAAATAATAATTTCGGAATACACTCATCGGAGTTGTAGACTTATCGCTCAAATAACATTTCTCCATTCTGTTGTTATTTCTTCGGCGAAACAGCTGTTATAGTTCGGCACCTAATTTAGTACAATTGTAAGTGTTGACAAATTGATGAACTCGAATGCACAGTCGGCCAAAAATCATACCATCCATAGACTAGACCATCTTAAGGTTTAGACATTAAGGTTAATTTTTACTCTTATAACAACTCTACCTTATTGAGATTCTAGTAGCACAGGACCTATTATCAATACTGATAGAGCACTTTGTTGTCCGGACCGTACATAAATAATGTGTTGTTGTGCCAGGCGGGTACGTGCTGGTGGGCGGCGCGATCTGCATGGAGCTGCTGACGAAGCAGGGCTGGTCGTCGGCCTACACGGTGGAGGCGACCATCTTAAGGTTTAGACATTAAGGTTAATTTTTACTCTTATAACAACTCTACCTTATTGAGATTCTAGTAGCACAGGACCTATTATGAAAACTGATAGAGAACTATCTTGTCCGGACCGTACATAAATAATGTGTTGTTGTGACAGGCGGGTACGTGCTGGTGGGCGGAGCGATCTGCATGGAGCTGCTGACGAAGCAGGGCTGGTCGTCGGCCTACACGGTGGAGGCGCTCATCATGCAGATCGCGGCGACGCTGGTGAAGGGCAAGGCGCGCATACAGTTCGGGGCCGCCAAGCTCGTGTCCCCCTCGCCCTACAGCCTGGCGCGCGCCCAGCAGAGCTTCAAGTGCCTCGTGCAGATACATGAGAAGAACGGTCAGTACTCACTACTCACTGCTACCTACTCACTGCTACTCTTCTTTATTTATTTATTTATAAGTTAAGGACAGCCAACAAGGCACACACGTATACTTACATACTATAATGAGCATTTTAATTTTACAATGTAACATGTTGCCCTACTTATAGGCTACCACTAATATTTTAATAGTAAGTAGGTAGTAAAACATGAAGAAAAGAAGGTTAGCCAACAAACTCTTCTTGCCTACTACCTGACCCAGCAAAACTTTTTTTGCCAAGATACATTACTTGTGAACTGATCGATTTCATTCGCGCAGTTTCAGTATTGATTAATATTTAAAAAAACATATTGTCAAGTTTTCCAACCATAACTACAAAAGTTTTTCTCATTATAAACTTCTACATCCCTTTTTACTCACTTAAGGGATGAATTTAAAAAAATACTTTAACTTCATCATAAAAAGAACCCCTGTGCAAATATTCAGCTTTCTAGGGTCAAAGTTTTTTAGGCTAGGCATTGGTGAGTATGATGAATGAAGCAGTCAGGACTTTGAATTTTATATTTATAGATGAACTGTGTTCACCAGCTATTATATGCGTATGTTATACACATAAACCTTCCTCTAAAATCACTCTATACAGAGTGGCTCATTTACATCGGTCAGTATGGGGAATATGATATACTAAGATCTGCCCTTAGGAACCAGTCATCAATTTGAATAAGAAGAATAACTGCATTCATACCCTCATCATACTAAGAAGTCAAATGTCCGATACCTTATTACCACTTAATAGAATGCATTTTTCATTGCACACAGTGTTAAATGTATGGATTTGTCGCGTTGCATATTTGACTTTTTCGAACGACGCACGCGAGTTTACAAGCTAGTCCGGAAATACCTATAAGTAGAACCTGGAGCCAATGTAACCTATGAATGGCGCCCGCATTAGAGGATTGAGCACTAATTCATCTCGATTGTCTAAGTCCTTATGACATGTTGAAGGAAAAGCGTGTTGGGCTGCTTATGTAGAGGTATGTACCTCTATTCCTGTTAGTTCAGTTGTCTGGAAATATTTTTGCTAGTGCTGTCACATGTAGTGGGAGGAGTCTTTTTATCGGAGTCTTGAGTGGCTTGTACACAACTGAACGCAGATTATCTCCTATCTGTACGAAATGTTACCTGAAGTTCGGGTCCCTCATAGCCGTAGAGCTGAGAGTACTATAAAATCTCACTAACGTTTGTAACTCTTTCCTTCTGTAAGTTATATCGTTCTAATGTTGTGTTTGTTCCAGGTTGGTTCACACCGCCAAAAGAAGACGGCTAATGCAGCGCCCCCAGCTGATACGTATAAGACTAATCTACGTGCAACCACATAAATTGACAGTATAACACCAATTCCATTATAAGAAAAGAATAAACAGAAACAGTGAATGAGAAATAATACAAGTTTGAAGTGTCGACAGTATTGATTGATACGCGAGACGAAATGTAATTTAGTTGTTTTAAGTATGACTGAAAAGGACTTTCAGGGAGAGTGTTCTCTTATAAAATTATTGTATGTGTCTTTAATCGATATGTTAAGTGCTAAATACGGTCATTACAATAAGACGTTAATGAGGCCGTTCCGAGAATTGTACATACGCGAGTTTGTGGTAGGAGCCAGAGGTTTTATTTGCGAAACGTGTTCTGTTGTCTACGGATGTAGTCGGGGTGATTTTTTAATGTTTTAAATAGGTTTCGTTTAGAGAAGTATTTGAATACTCTGATCGGTATATTTTATTTGTTGCGTGTGTCGCTAGAGTTTAGCGACGGACTATAAGTATCGGCGCGTTACATTTTGATGCCATTGACGTTTCCTTTTTTGGGAAATAATGTGATGTAAATAACTGGGACCCGATGTGACATTACCCGTTTCGTGAGCGAACCCCCAAACGTGTACCTTTTTTGTAATCATTCATTTCTCAGTAAAGTTATCCATATTATAGTAGCTCTAGACGTTATACTGGAGTGTGAAGTTGGAAATTCCTTTGCATTTCTTTTAATTAATGAAATAAAAAAAAACCTGTGATTCTTTATGCTTGTTTTCTTTGTGATGTTATGTGTACTGTACAGTGTTGGGACACTCTTTAATTTCAGTTTCTATGCTTACAATTTACACTCTTTTACTAAGGCTGATAATAGAGAAAATTGTTTAGCAAGTGCTTACGTAAGTCAGGGAGTATATGTGGTGAATAAATTGAACATTGCATACAGTCAGACAGATCAGCAACCCCAGCAAGCGCGTCAAGAAAGACACAACAAATACGCTCTGGGATTTGCCGCTATGTCACACATCGTGCGACTTAGCTTGTTTCAACCAATCGCAGTGCCTGTCATATATCTTGTCATGTCTTTCTTGGAGCGCTTTGCTAGGGGGGCTGTAATTGATCATCTGCTTGGGATGAAATCTCATGAAATAATGGCGCTAGTTTGCTTGATCCAAAACCGATTGTCACTACAATTTAATGTCTAAAAGAGAGTATCTTTAATGTTTAACTTTCATTGGGTCATCTGCATCTAGCTTCGCGTTTTCTTCCCTTTTAGGCCAAATATTTAGGCATTTTAACTGTCAAGTAGAACCGATGACCGTTGGGTAAACGAGTTCTCGAGTGTAGGACGCTCTCGGGTAAGATGGTTGGTTGAACTGGTTGCGAGAATCGGAAAAGAAATCACAGTGCCGTGCAATTGGAGAGGCCTATGTCCAGTAGCGAATGAATATAGGCTGATGATGAACTGTCATATTATTTGACCTCTAATTGACTCGAGCCTACGAAGTTGCTGAAGGCCAGCGAAAAGCTCAGACACCTTAATACAGTTCAACTTACCTACTCCGATTTTTTTAAGTTACACACACCGTTTGGATTGTAAGTCACAAATTAATGATGAAATTCCACAGTTGACCTCAATAACACATTAAAAATAAATTAAGTTCATGATCTACTTATCGTTAGATATTTTTGCCGTTGTTGAAGAAAAGGCGTTCTATTTGTATATCATGGATTTTTTGTTATTATAACATAGTAGAAAAATGAAAGAACTATTGCATTGCAGACTATTACAAATGTAAAATTGACAATGGGACAATTGCTTATGGCGACCTTATATTGAGCGATTTAATCCAAATAACCGACATAGTTGTAAATTGTAGTTTGTTAAATTAATTTTTGAATATGGAATCAAAAAAAGTTCCCTTGGACAATCTTTTATGCCAGTAGAATTTAGTATTTAGTAATATTATCCGCGTGTGAATAGATACAACCCAGCGCATTGAATTTATCTAGACATAATCGTCATGGCTTGGCTAAATGGAATGTCCCTTAAATTCCCCTCCTGTAAATTATCCGTTCATTCCCCATGGCACCCCCACCCCCAACGGTGTCATGTGGAATAACTGTTCCCCGTCACACCCCCAAGCTATATGACCCCGGCCACACACCCCGTCTTGTATGTGAGCATGCCTGCACAAACAAGTTTGCATAGGTAAGCGCGTGCGTGTGGACGGTAGCTCACGCAGTCCCGGAAGCGCGAATCGTTGAGTTTTTGAAAAAACTTGGCTTGCACGGTTTTTCTTGCACGTGTGGCCGGTCATTCAAGCCGCACTAATGCAGCTAATAAAAACTCTTCTGGCCTCATCGCGAGGTGCGTGTAGGATCTGACCGACGACTAGTAAACGCACAGTTCAGTTTGCACGTGTGACCACATTGCAATGTTGTGTTGCCGTCCGTTTGTACAGTAAAACTCCGCAGTTTTGGACTGGGCAGGCAAGACGGAGCGTGTAGCCGGGTGCTATTGTCATGCTCAATATTTTGTGCCATGTATAAATACGTGTACCACCGGGAATAGCACGGCGTGTTATGGGGAATTAACGAAATGATCCATTCGTACAGAGCTTCAAGGGTCTTTTGACGCTTGAATCCTGAATAGGTATTTAATAAACACATTTATATTCAATACTAAAGTAAAAATTAATTATCAAAATTAAAAATCAAAATATCCAGAACTAAACATTAAAGTCAATGAGAACAATGATATTTACATTTTTTTAAAAGCCACATGTGTCCTTTTCGAAAGTGCCCAACACACTAGAAGCATTACCCCTCTGGATAGCTATGGAGATTTTTTGAATCAGATACAAAACAGAAGCGCGAGTCCGACCCAAAGTCCCTCAAGCGACGGCCTATGCACCGCACAAAATCCCACGCCTCGCCACACCTATTTAGGTATTTAATTAATTTCTCGCGACTCCTGTATCTCCATCACGCCTTGTCCCTTTCTTAATTTAGCGTTAGGTGCAGTTTCTATTGTATTGTAATAATATGGAGCATTGTTAATCGAAACGAGAGTTGATCTTCTAAGCCATATGATAATAAGAAATGCATCGACATGTAGGCCAGCGAAGTCCGCGCGAAACATCTTGCTCCTAGCGAAGCGATGTGATCTGCTCCTCCGACCAACTCGCTGAAGTTACACAGGTCTCTACTAGGCGAAGAGAATTCACAATCTCCTTTTGTAATCCCAGCGAAGAGGATAATGTCCTGTAGGTATTTCATTCGAGAGACAAAATTGACAATTCCTATACTACAATGATTTTGTAGGTTCTCTGCTCCAGTAAAGTTAAGTACCTATACCTATTTCGCGCTACGAAAGTATGTTTGTATTCAATTTTCATTTCGTCATGAATTCAAAATACTAAGTAGTATGGGCGTTGAGTGTAGGTAAATTCCTAATTATGCCCTTTTCGTTTGGCTTATTACTATTTGTAGGTACTTAGTAATAATTGCGATAAGTCTAAGAGTAATTTAAACCCATGATTAGGTAGGCATTTTTTCTTATTTCCGTCACACGGTGCAAGCCCCATAAGTTTATAAAAATGACATTGGATATCCATTGCTGGCACATGTGTAAATAAATAATGGAAATGTAACAACAATCAGCATTAAACGATTTACGTCACAAATAAGAGATAACACGAGGTTGAATTACGAAAACTTGTGGGTAAGTAATTATAGTAGTAAATATAATATGAAGGGATTCAATTAAACGCGTGAACACTCATATTAGCTTAGTCCTTGTGCTATTCTGAACAAATATGTTGGAAAATAAATAAAGATATTGAGTATTGAAAGATACGACCAAGGCAAACAAAAATAGACCGGATTTAAATATGTACATAGAAGATCGAAAGTAGGTAATTAAAATGTTACAGCACAGGCCGGTAAAGCATAGACTAGTATCGACTACGATTAAATTTCCGTTTATTCCCAGTAGCTCCTTTAACAGTTCCTTTTTAAGGATAAATTACACATTTTTGGTTCTAAAAAGGAACATTGGAAATAAACCAAAATACCCAGGGTAGGTACACTGATGCAACATACATGAACATTGCGATAATAAGTTTAATAAACAAAATACCGATGATGAAACAATGCTATTATGGGATAATGTAGGTAGGTATGTGAGATCAGTAGGTATAGTCCTAATTATTATCTAGTAAGGCACATTGGTAAACAAGTAAGAAACAGATTCGGCGTAGTGCGTCCTTCGTATAGCCTCAGCTAACATGACAGACACGTCGATGGTCTGCAGTTTGGAGCACATCTTCATGTTTTTATCCTGCGGTATAGTGTTGGTCACCACAATAGCTTCCAAGCAGGAGTTGTTTATTTTCTCAATAGCGTTACCCGCCAAAACTCCATGCGTCAAAATGGCGTAGACTTTACTAGCGCCAGCTTCTTTCAGTTTTTCAGCCCCCTTGACTATGGTATCACATGTATCGGCCAAATCGTCTACCATGATAGCTGTCCTGTTGCTTACGTCTCCCACAAGAACTGTGGCGTCGCCTTCGTTGGCTCTTTGCCTCTCTTTATGTATGATTGCGAAGTCAATGTCCAGTCTGTCAGCTATGGAAGTCATTCTCTTGACACCGCCGGCGTCCGGTGAAACCATGACGCTGCTCTTCCATTCCAGAATATTCTCCTTTATCCATTTAGTGATGGCCGGTTCGGCGTAGAGGTTATCCACTGGTATGTTAAAGAAGCCCTGTATTTGTGAGGCGTGTAACTCGATAGTGATGACGTGGTCAGCACCGGCGACGGACACTAGGTTCGCCAATAGTTTGGCTGTGATTGGCGCGCGGCTCTTCTCCTTTTTGTCCTGTCTGGAATATGGGAAGCAAGGGATGACGGCGGTCACGCGAGATGCCGACGCGATTTTGCAGGCGTTGATCATGATGAATAACTCCATTAGGTTATCGTTGATTTCCCCGCAACCGCTCTGGACAATGTAGACGTCTTCGCCGCGAACGGATTCGCCGATTTCGACGCTGGTCTCCTTGTTGCTGAACTTCTTGGTGGTCGCCTTGCCGAGGTCGATGCCCAAACGGTTGACGATCATCTTCGCCATATCAGGGTGGGAGCAACCGGTGAACACTTTGATGTTAGGCATCCTTGGGCCGGGGTTCAAAAAGTGATTGATATCCTTCTCTGCTGTGCCTTCGGTGACAAGTGGTTCAGTATGCATGAAATATCGCGTACTTAACTAGGATTCTTGTTTACGACCTGTCTCGGCGAGAAGTTGAACTGTGAATGGCTTGTAGTTTAACAACAGTTTTATCTGTTCGAAGGGGTCAAGTCATTGGTGATACTCCTATAGGTACAATATTAAGTAAGTTCTTATAATAAACAAACTTATTCTGATATCTATGTTTGTCCGTTACAGTGAATATATTGCATCATTTGTGGATCAATATTCACTAACGTAACTATGCCGTAATATTCCATGGTTATTGTCTTAGATTGACCCACTATATCAGTACGTAATTAGGTAGGTACCTGTTTTGTAAACTGGTGGCGGATGTTCTTTTGTTTCTAAGTTTTGTTAGGACTGTAGAAAGTCGGTGTCGTTGACCTCAGCGTGCGGCGAAATTTGTGATGAATCTCTACAGTTTCTTCACGTGAACTCTTCTTGGTATGATAAGTAGCTGGTGGACGTGGTGTTCAGAGTTTTCATGTCGCAATTTGAACGGAATAACAACGCAAATGGTTTCCAGGCCAACACGATCGACCGCGCTGGATTGCTAACTCCTATTACGCAGGCGTTTCGTTTCGATTGTCAGTTCACAATGCAGCTGTTTGACGTTCACAATGGAGCCTACCTACCAACTAAATATAGCTACGTTACTCGACGTTTCCCTCCGATTAGTATGGAACTATTGCTAGCTATATAAGTATGTATAAAATGAGAGTGTAGAACAACTTAACCTGTGGGATAAGTTAAGGCTACAGCAAATTAAACAAAACATAAGCACCACCTAGGTACTTAGGTAGGTCCGTTCAGCTAGACGAGCTAGACGGTTTAACTAAGGTAGGTAGTACTAGACTTTTTGTTGGAAATCTTTGCTAACTCATTTAACGTCCATAAAAAGTAGACTAGCATATATGCAAATATTAATTACTGAATTACACAGAGCCGAACCAGGCGGAGATAGCCGGACGACCTGGATCGACACCTACCGGAGTGGCAGGAGGTAGCCCAAAATTGAGAGGAGTGGCAGACTTGTGGAAGGTCTTTGCCCAGCAGTGGGAAACAAACCAGGCACAGAGGCCCCGTATTCTAAAAGTATACCATAGATAATATGAGAAAGGTGCTCGTTTTTATTTTTTTTTATCGTTGTAGGTGTAATGTGCGCTTTTGGTACAAAATACCTCCCTACCGACAGTAATGTGTTGAAATTGCGGAGCGTGCACTGCCACACCTGTTTACCCACGAACTTCCCACACAATCAGACTTCTGAATAAAAAAAGGGTACAATTCGTAATCAAATTCCCACATTTCATGAAGCGCGAAATTAATAATACAACACCACATATAGATAAAATAATTAATTATAGTTTAAGCAAAGAAAACCACAATCTCGTCCTTAGCCTCCAACTCGCATAGATCCAGGCCTACTTCCAGATATTTGTGATGATCGTAGTTATTCTGAGAGCTTTTCAGGCCATACACGCTAATATCCTTTATGGTGCTATTGGATATGGCTGGATTACCACAGAGATACTGCATATCACCCGTCCTTGTTATTGTGACGTCACTGATTGTAGCGTTGAAATGTATGGAGAGGTTTTCGTGGATGTAAACATGTCCTTGGGCGTCACAGATGGTCACGTTTTCTCTATTCACTATGATGTCGTGGCAATCCAACGCGATCGTTAGACTGTAGGGCGAGGTAAGACGCGTTTCTTCTGCTGATAGTCTTGTGTCCTTGAAAAAAGAGAAAAGTGAGTTAAGGAAGTACTCGTATCTATTTACATATTTAAATCTAATTCCTTAGGCGGGAGTCTGACGTGAAGTTATGTTATGTGTGTATTTATTTACAAACTTAGCCTTAAGGATCGAAAACAAAATGGCGGCGAATAACAAAACGGAATATAACCCTTAACGAAGATGTTAGCTTATGGTGCAACTAAAATTGAAAATGGGCCAAAATATAGTTAGAGTTAGACAGGTGAAGCTTATAAAAGAATGTTAATAACAATTGCGTAGTAGGAACTAAGTATTACCTTCTGCATAGGTATTATGGATCCTCCACGAACGAGCACCAAGAAGTCCGACTCAATCGACATCATCGTCACCGGCTCACCTTCCTCGGCATACAATCTCTGCCCTCCCCAGAATTCATACCACATCCCTGGAGGCATCCATACGTGCAACACACTCTGGCTGGGCAGGAGATTTGGCACAATCAACAAGTCGCTTCCAACACTAAACTGAGTCAACGAATCTTCAATTTTCGAATTGGGATACTCGTAAAACATTGGTCGAAGCAACGGTCCATATTGTAACACAGTGTAGAAGTAGGGTAGCAGGCTCGTTCTTACGTTCAGAGCTTTTATCATCAGCCGTTTGTGCGTTGTGGTGAAGTTTAAGGGATGTTTAGCAATATCTTTTGACTGTATACGTATCATTGGAAAGTATGTAGACGCCAAGTACCATTTGACGCACAACTCGCTTTGTGTGTCACGGTTAAAGCTTTCAGTGTCTCCACAGATGGGCGAAGACCACAACCATTGGCCTGAGATACCTCCTAAAGCTACTTCAACTAACTGCCTCCGAAGGTTCGCCCACGAGGTATGTACATTCTGCCTGTGGATTAAGGCATCAAGGCTCATATATTGAGAGCTTGTGAAAACAGGTTTTTGGTTTTCGGTAAAGTTTTTCATAACGTCGTAAAATTCCTGGCCGTATTTGTTATGTTTGGAGAAATGCAAGGTACCGTCGGGGCGCGTCGCGTTCCAAAGGGGCGTGCTGTTGAATGCCTCTTCGAAATACTGAAAATAAAATGTGTAGGTTTAACCATGTAAAATGTGTAGTTTAACCTTGAAAATGGAGCAAGGTTTTCAAGAGTGATAAAATGGCTAGCCTATTGCCAATAAGAAAAAGCACCCAAAAAATCGTTGTAACTATCTATTACAAACACTAGGTGTTGTACAGGAAGAAGCTTTAAACGTGCATTCACTACAATCCCTAATGGCGTGGACAGCCTTTTAGATACATGCCTCCTAATTATAACTTGATTGTAGCTGACTTTGAAGGCAATCAGTTAATGTACTCAGAGACTCCGGAAACAATAACGTTCGGCTTAAAATATTATTTCTGGATCAACCTTGTATATCGATCCAGATCTAAATAAGTACTTAGTCATATAAAAAAATGTAGTTGCTAACATTCTATGGATTTCTTTATCTGAAATAAATTAAA
>SJJU01004874.1:0-11352 GCA_012932125.1 Conopomorpha cramerella
CAGATTTTTGTCATCTTGACAAAAATCTGGCCAGGTTGGAGACGAACCCGTCCACTGCACGGCGGTTTCTGTATGTACGTACGCGTCTACCTATTGCCAACGGCAACAATATCGAGCAAAAATTTGCCAAAAAATTAAGTTTGTTGTATCCGAGCCGCTTTAAGGTATTTATCTAACGTACCTTAATTGGTACGTACGTACAGCCTGGAGATATACAGACGGACAGCGGGGTCTCAGAAGTTTTACCCTTGGGTACGGTATCTTAAAACCTCATGCTCTTATACGCAACGTTTCTTGTTCACGTGCTTTGATTGTATCCATGCTTGTAATAGGTTCTTCCAGGAGATGGTGACCTTACTACATATTACCATTCAGAATTACTATTTCAGCCAGACTTGTTTTTGGAATGTCTTTCGTTATTTTTGTCCACTTGCTAGAGGTAGGTAGTGAAATTGTTATGTTAGGTAGGTATACTACTACTGTACTTCATCATCACATTAAAAAAAACCTCCAAAGTCTTCCTTCTATCGCAACAGCGTTTCTTTTCATCGTCATTCAAAACATTTCCTTTTTGATTCAAAGCATCCCTTATCACATTTTTATTTCCGATTTTTACTTAGCAACAGTTACAAGCGTCCAGAACGCATCGCAGCCCTGTTTATTTAATATTATATCATTTACGCTATTGCCACCGCAAAAGCCTTTTCTGTATTCCATTTGTACTCCTGAAAATGAGGGGATATGAAAAAAATTCTATCCCCATACAAAATGTCATCGCCCGGGGCAAAAAATGTCTATTTTGTACGGAGATGAAATACACTTTTTGCGTTTCTCCGCATTGTCGCCATAGTAAAAGTTGTTTCTAAGACCATTTCTCGGGGTCCTTTCACAAGGAGTATACTTCAGTAGTCGTGAATAAGTACTAAAGGATTTTTCTGGCTTATCCATTCATAATCTATATCATGTAATTTCTCGCACTTGTATCGATACCAGTCATTATATTTGAGGCCGTCAGCGCTAACGAGGCAGTCTAGGGCCTAGACCAATCAGTATAGAGATATAGGAGATTTTAGAACAATGAGTTTGACTCACGTGTGTAGTAGATATTTTATGGAAGCTTATTATTGTCCAAATGTTTATTCTTTGTAATTAAAATTATGGATTCTTTAACATGAATGATTTTATTTTAATATGTTTTTAATCAATTTACGAAGTAGGTACTTAAATCGGAATATTAAAAACTGTAACTTTAGCGCCGACGGCCTCATTTCACAGCATGGGAAAAGAATTCCCTCCGTAACTATTTATTATTAGCAGATAAATTCCTCGTTTATGTTATTTTGATGATTCTGTCTTAGATGGTGTTGGTTATTACCTACCTACACTCGTTCAAAAAGCGTTCGTCGTCGAGCGGCCTTACAAAGGTCTAAATACAGGAGTGGCAAGGTAACCTCAATGTATATTAGCTCACACACCAAAAGTTCCGTCGTAGTACGGTAAAGAAGTCAATACAGAAAACGTCGAATGCAAATGGCGCTTCGTACGCTAGACCAAAATTAACCAACGAAAGTGAGCCCATCTGTCAAATCAAATTAACTTGTAGACACGATTAATCATCCAATGATGCTATTTTGGGTCAATCGAAACGCGCCCTTCATTCATGAGTTTTCCTCCCCACAATTCAAAACTGCGGTAAATAGTATGGAAAATAAAAAACAGCTTTAATTTGGAACGCGTTTTGCATTCCTTAACAGGTTACAATAAAAAATAAATATGTAACGAAAAGTAATTAACGTATTATTATAACATTGCGATTTTGTTTTAACAAATTTCAGATGTTTAACACATGTAAGTATTTTTATTTATACATAAAACATAAAAAAAATATTGCAAAGACTTACTTCGCAAATTCCATAGATATAATGCATCTAGTTTAACACATATAACTTACTTTACGAAAGTTAAGTCGGCTATTAAAGCTATGTGGTCGGAGGGGAAAACAATACTGGGCAGCGCAGTATGTGTTTGTAGTTCCTCGGTGGCTGGAAAAGGTACCACCTGAAAAGATATTGTCAACCATAAATTATGGTAAACTTTAAACTACCAGTTTTGTTAACATATTAATAAATCATCTGCACTTCACGTACGCTACTGAAATGTTATGGTTATATAGCCCACAAAACGATTTTTTTATTTAAGGAGACCAAATATGCTACACGCTCGTAGTTCCATCGCATATTGTTTTGTAAGGTAGAGTAACAAATCCAGCAATGCAAATAGTTTGATGCTGCGATGATAAAGCTAGCATTGAGTTGCAGAAAGTAGTTTTTAAACACTTTCAAATTATTATGAACCAGAACCAGAAATATTGCTCCTTTCTCCAACTCAGCGCTGGTGTAGTTTACCAAGAGCTGAATTAGTATCCACTGTAAACGCAGCGAGAAACATGCATTGTTCGTCGGAAAATAACAATTCAGAGAAAATAATGTTGACGTCCAGTATCTTTCTTAGGTTCGTGAAAACAAGATTGCTTCATTTTACTTCATGAAAAACCTAAAGTTCATTAACTTGTACAAAAAATATGCACATAGTATCTAAATCATCATTGGGGACATAAACAGCTTTGCTTGGCTAACAACGTCACTTTGAAAAGTTGATAATTAGCGTCATCTCTTTCCCACGCCCATATCACGTAATGCACCGCCTCTTCTGTTTCTTCCTCTCAACTAGAGAAGTCACGCAGGTAGGTACTACAGGGAGCTAATTGCCTTTGTCATTGGCCAAACCATTGGATTGTCACGAAATACGAACTTGGTGCTGATAGGTTTAGAACCTTTGTACAGATTACTCTTGTATTTGAAGGTAAGACCCAAATCCCTCCTCATGATCTAAAACCTCAACAAAACACTTCCGGATTTTGAAAAGGGATAATCCAGCTATTGTCAAAAAACAGAAGTATCTTGCTCTGAGCAAAACAATCATAAAAACCTTTAAACTTCAAAGAAATCGAGTCACCAGTTATTGAACCGACGACGTTGCGAGAAAAGCGAAGGTGCTCACCTGTTCTACGGCCAAAGATGTTGAATCATAATAAATATAATCTAAACAGTCTGCAAAGCCTGCCGTAAAGTTGGTATATTCTGGGGTACCGCACGCACTTCTTAGGGGTATGTCTTGTGATAACGTCAAATTTTTTATAGCTTCAGTATCACCTGAAAAACATAAGACTATTTTAGTTCGTGTGAAAAGGAAATCTTTATTTGTACAGAAGAGGTTCATTTTCCACTTTTCGACAGATATTTGAGTTTAGATTTTACACAACCAAATAAGGTAGGCCAATTTAAAATTAACCACAAAATAACGTAGGTACTACTGGGAGTAGATCGGGTGAACTAAGTTAATAAATTGCAAATCAAGACTTTTACTTAGAGAATTTTTGAAAAACTTACAAGACTTCCAATCAGGTAAATCGTCTGGTACACAGCCCGATGTATACAGCTGATAAATACCACACGAAGGCACACTGTTGAAGTCTCCGCACAGCACTAAGGAGATGTTCTTCTCAGGCATCTAGAACATATTATAATACTATTGGAAAAATAATAAATTCTACTTCAAAATTTATTTATTTATTATGAAAACGTGCATTACATTACAGGTTGTGTACCCAATTCGAATCACTAACTTGCACATGAAACAAACCAAAGTTTGCATTAATGCAAGAGCTATAGTCCGCCCGCTGAGGTAAAGCATCTAAAATCTAAAGCTGTTGATATCGATACGTAGTGTGTTTCTTTGACACTGATACTCACAATCGAAGAGAGCTAGTTTCCTAAAAGACTATAAAATAAATACACTTCACGCCTTATAATCCCAAAGCGGGGTAGGCAGAGGCACTTCCTTAATAAGCAAATGTCCACGGTTCACTAAGCGTATTTAACCCAACGTGACAGGGGGTGAGCTCATCGCCGTTAGAGGGTTCACACACCTTGTGGTGTGCGGGTTTCATCACGATGTTGTCCTTCACTAAAGTTTTATATATGACCCACATCGTCTCAAAGTAAAGTTGATCTAATGTAGTGGCATTCTGTCAGCGGCTGAATATAATATATATGTGGGTAGGTACCTGGCTATACTTCTTCAAAAATACGATATAACTCATACATTTTGAAGTGCAAAATAATTTATTTGGTATTATCGTGTCTAAAAGATACCGCCCACCGCCGACCCCTGATGTCCGATGGTATATCACAACACCCTACAGCGGCCACATCGGGAATTATTACATATCATATTTTCGTATTTTGTTCGTTATTCTTCTTCATACTTACTTTACAATTCGTTACAGCCAAGGACGGCAGGTTACCCAAAGAAATATTTTAAAATCTCATTAACAAAACTGACAAACCTTTTCCTTGGATTCTTCTAAAATCTTTTTTAGCCAGTATATAAACATCCCTCCTTGTACAAGTCTTATATGATCAGCATTAGGATGGAAATATAAGTGAGTATTTCCAACTAATAGTAACTGGTCGGGATTATCTAGGGATTCTAATAAAGAGGCACTGCAGACAGTTGATCTATCAAGCAGTCTTTCCAACAGTGGTGAATTATTTTTCACACCATTCCAAATGGTTTCAAAGCACTTGTCAGTTTTTAATTTCTCTGATAACACTATACTTTCTTCAGACACTAACCTGTAAGTAAAACAATTGCATTTTTGTCAATATAGCCTGTATGTTAATTATTTTCATTTTTATAATATTCTAATGTAACAAACCTAAATCTGTCTGTTCTGTAAAAACATGATAATCCTTCAGCAACTTCCTTCCCCTTTTTGTAAAACAATCCTTCTAGACCATTCGCCTGTAGAATGGGTCGCAAACAATTCTTAAATACTTTGCTGTCAACTTCTTGCAAGCACATGATATCTGCATTATATCCTAAAATTAAAAAGATATACACACATTTTTTAACTATCATCCATGCAGTGGCGTACCGTAGTGGGGTGATAGGCGCCCCGCCCCGGGCGGCCCTGGGGGGCGGCAAAATTTCATAATCTATATCTATACTTATAATAAACCTGTTCAGGGTCCATTCAACTGTACATTGACTCGTTTATAAAAAAAAAACGGTGGAGTATATCAAATTGCCGTTACAGGGGCCGAATTTCATATTTTTGGAATAAATGTCATCTGTCTGTTTGTCCGCGAATCACGTCAAATTCTTCACCACCAGATCGTCTTCTATAGATTCAGAGTCTTCTAAGGATTTCAGTTCACAGTAGTATCTATCACCAATACACGGATCCTTAAATTGTAGGTACTTCGTCCTACATAAGAAGAACCTAAACTATTGGTTACCCTACTACTGTGTTAAATGGGTAAATTAAAACATCAATATCATCGAAACTGCTCAAAGTTTCTCCGTCACAAATTTAGGTTATCATTACCGACACCGTCACTAAAATTGGAACGTATTCCGAAGGCCGAAGAACATCAGGCAGCGGAGTTACATGTGTGTTCAGCCAGCTTGAAGTTCAGGCTGGCAGGACACCAAGTTTTCACTGAGTTCTCGTAAACTCTTAAATGTGATGCCATAAATTCAACGTTATTGCCGTCACAAATTGCGTCACTAAAACCTAATTAAATAACCGTATTCAAAACCGCTCCCGTTAATCAGATTCACAGGTGTCCAGCCAGAATGTTTCTACGTAAATTCAAGCTGGCTGGTTTTTGCACAGATTTTTGCATTTTTCTATTAAACCGCTATAAATATCACAAAACTTTTGTGACAGCCATAGAGCCAAGAGCCGAGATTGAGAGACCAGCGAAAAGTCGTTTTTCAAGCTGGCTGGACACTTTTTCAATTGATTTATCTAAGTCTCTGTAGCGTGACAAATTCTGAAGTAAGGATGTTTAGCCGTCACATAGTGGCCTAATGACCTAATGAACTTATTAAGCAATACCTTTGTCATTCTTCAGTATTCAGTACTCGGCAAGATTTCAACAAAAAAAAAATCAAAGTTTGCTTTATAATATTGAGAAAGAAATAGTCTGATCCAAATAGTATAATATATAATACAACAATCTTTGTACAGTCTCTATACAATATGTAATTTGTGGTTTCATTTGTGGTAACAGTCCAGAGTCCCAAAGCTGTTACACTCTCATAGTTGCACTTTGGCATTACAGCATCAAACTATGTGCATTGCTGTTTTACTAAGCACCACAGTGAAATAAAGAATAACAAATGAAGCAATGCACTTTGTTTCATTCCATGTTAGAGTGACAAAACTACAAGAGTACTCCTACTGGCTTCACTGCCAGGATACATATTATCAATGGTCCCTATTAAGAAAGTCGGATCTACTAAACGGAATATGTTGGAGAGAAGATAGAAGTTAGTTTTGGATATTAAAACTAAACTAATTGTGGTTGATACTTCAAATTTACAACAGCTTATAAACTTTGGTATCTTTACATGATGTAATATACATATAAGTTTATAGATCTTAATATTTCCAATCTAATGGTATGGAAAAGTACATATTCCTAAAATTTCACTACCAATATTTTAAATGGGGACCATCATTATATGTACAGTATGATTCCAAAAGACCATTTTAAGCCAAAGTCTAGTAAAAGAAAACCCAAGCTCCAAAAATCTGACTGTGGTTTTTGTGTGTAGGTAGGGTACCTACAGAGGGGCATTGACATAATTATGCCAAAATGGACTCAGTGGGGTCTACAGAAACCATAGACTTTGGCTTAAAAGGATATTCTGAATGACCATGTATACTACTAGAGAGATCATGGATGTAAAATTATTTACCAAGTAATTCTTTCATAATGAGATGTTTTCTGTAGTCAATATGCAGTGCATAAGGTGGACAATATGGATGTAGCACAGTTCTTGTGAAATCAGAATCACAGTATAAGTCTGCCAAGATATTATAATTTACACATCTGAAACTAAACAAAAATATGTATTACTTAAAACACTTTTGTACAGGGTTACTGGTTAAGTCAACATATCCCCGCTAATAGTAGACATCATTATACTATGGACCCCCTGTTCTAAACTTAACCCTTTTCTGGCTATTATATTTTTAAACTTTTTACTTAAAAAAATCATATAAAAAGCCTTTTTAGTAAAAAAAAAAAAAATTTCTTTAAACCCGAGATATTTTTTTATTGTGAATCTGCAAAAAAATATTCTGTTTCACAATAAAACAAATATTCTCATGTTAAACTAGGATATTTTTGTGATAAGTATATAATTCAAATAGCCAGAAAAGGGTTAAGTTTAGGGGGTAGCCAATAAACATAGATGTTTTATTGTTAGGATGCCTCTAGGCGTTTACTGTCCTGGAAAGAGTAAGCTGTATTCTTAACTTTTATTTTACTGTAAAGCCATTTGAAATTTTACCTTTTGCCTCTTAATTTTTCAGAAGTAAAACAATGTCTTGCCTGAAATGGGCAATATCCTGGGCCAGCTTCTATAACACTTTGTGAAATTGTGTCTACTGAAGGGCCTTGTACTGAAGCATTTCCTATAACAACCAAAATAATTAACATTTTACTCCATCTGTCTAGATTTGTATGGCCCAATCCTAAGTGAAAACTGGAACAAGTTTGCATTAAACTGCTTAGCAACTAAAAAAAATTTTTTTTTTTGGTTCACCACTATTGTCAATATGATAAATAAAAATGATGAGGGGGGTTTGGTAGTAAGAATACCCTGATTAACCAAAATAAAGTCTTCTGTAATATAGATTTTTTTTATCTTATGCCCCTATACAACATGAATACAGTCATGTTTTTAGACATTTTATATCACAACTCAAAAACTCACACTAACCTGGTATGCATTCCAGCTTCAGCTTTTTACCAACATCGTTTGATGTTGGCTCATATGTTATTCCTGTTCCAGAGAAGACCCACTGTATATGAATCTCAGATATTTCATTACCTTTCTCATTTTTCACTTCACCAACATACCAGTTGAATGTATTATACTTTTCATCAGTAAACTGGGATGCAAAATATTCTGGGTACACTGGAAACTCGGCTAATATACTCTTTGGCAGTGAAACATTCAATACCCAGGGTGGATTAAAAACAGCCTCTAATGTATTGTCTAAAAGTAGCAACTTAACACCATTCTTGATTTTGAATAAGTCAGCACAACTTAGATTATCTGGTAAGCTGACACCGTGCGCATCAACAAAACTAGCTATTTGATTTGGTACTGTATTGTCTTTCACTTTCTTTTTGCTTGCTTTATTGATGAATTTCTGTACATTGGTTGATATTCTTGTCACAACCACACCAAGAGGCTCCGAAGACTTTCTTGTCAAGTTGAATTGTCGCAGGGTCTCTTCTTTAATTCTAAACAAAAAGTTGATATCAATTTGCTCTTCACTTTGAACATATCTGAAATATATCTTGTTTTGGTTCATAGTTGCTCTTTTCGATAACTTCAGCAAAGTTAAAAAATGATGGGATTGCTGAATTAGACTTAATTTGAATACCATGAAGATCAAATGTTTTGTACTTATACTTTAAGTAATTACTTGGCTAAAGGCAAAATAAATTTAAAAAACTTATTTCCTAACCTTTATAACCTTATCAAAATCACAAAATTACGTTTGTTATTGTTTTTAATTTTACTCCTTTCCGAGAAGGGTAAACGCCATGTACCTCTAGGGCCAAAAGGTGTTTGAGGTCTGTCTGTTGAAATAATATGCGGTCTCGTTTTAAATATAGGACAATGTAGGTTATCAATAAAAATCGGATATGTTAGGTCCTACCTCAGGAATCTACGCTTAAGCACAAAGTACATCTCTGTATTTTTAGCCAAACTAGAATATTTTTTCACGTGACAACCCTTTTGACGACGTGTCATCAAAAAAATTACGCGTTGCAAGACAGCAGTTCGAAAATCGAGCCAACACAACAGTGTTGTCAAGACTTTCGTAGCACTTTCGAGTTATTTCCAAGTTACTTGCAGTCTGGTGTAAAAGTTAATTTTGTTATAGCCTACTAAATACATTGTGTGCAAAATGGTAGGTATTTTAGTAATTATTATGGTGTATCATCCTTCCACAAGATATTATTTGGAGTGGTCTCTAAATGAAATATTTTTTATTTTCAGCCGCCTGCACCGAGTTCCACATCCGTAGGATCTGGAGGACGATCTCCTAGCAAAGCTACTGGAGCACCCAGATCTTCAACCAGTGGGACTGTAAGACAACGTAAAACAACAACCACGACAGCAGCTAGGACACGTACCACAGGTGCCGGATCCGGTGGAATGTGGCGATTTTACACAGATGACTCTCCCGGAATCAAAGTGTGAGTATATTAAGTTAATATAGAATCAACTAAAGATGTCAAATTAACTAACCTGACCCCTGGACCAAGATAACTTTCAATTTTTCTGTTTCAATTTCATTGTTATTATTGCTGTAATGAGTTTTATTTCTTTTAGTTTGTGATGAGGGAATGTAGCTGTATATTAACCCTTAAATGTGAGAGATGTAGTAGGAGTTAGGTATCACAGAAAGATGTGGTTGTTTTGGAAAGTTACAAATTAATTGTTGGTATTAATATCAAAATTGTGTGATCATTCTATGGATCACTTGCTTTACAATCTCCCCAGTGGTGACAAAATTTGGAGAAATAGGAAATGATTTCTCTGAAGTCCAGATACAAAGCATATATATGTTTTCAAATCTATAACTTATGTTTTTGTTGCAGTGGCCCTGTACCAGTGTTGGTGATGTCCTTACTCTTCATTGCATCTGTCTTCATGCTTCATATCTGGGGAAAATATACCAGGGCCTAATTTTTTTAGCTGTAATTGTCTAGGATATAAATGAGGAATGATTCGAGTGAATGTAAAAAAAGGTTTATTATTTATGCTGATAGTAACACTATGTATGTGAAATTAATAAATAAATTATTATTAAGTTTTTAATAATCAGTTTTACTTCTTATTATCAGTCTCATGACCTCCACTGCTGGCTGAGAGCCTCTCCCAATGATTTCCATGATAATTTGGGGGGTAAATGCCAATAATTGCCACACTTGGAAGGCAGGTTAGCAATCGCAGGGATGTCATGTTTTAACTCACAGAGAGCCCTTTTGGCCACTTTCACACCCAGTTATGAAAAAAGAAGTGCTTTTTCACAGCTGTCAATCAAAAATACCATTTTTACACTAAGCTGCATCCATAATTAAGGTTCTATGTTGGACTACTGGTCTGATAATTCTGATCTTGATGTGCCTACACTCAGCAGGACCCCCTATCCTAAAACGATATGAGTATGTCTAGGATTTAGTTCCAAATTAGTTCTATCAAATGCAGCCAAAATTTGATTTTGTTCCGTCAAAATGGAAGAAGGGCGTTGGTTTTAATTTGACCTCCAGCCAGCGGGACACTTTTTATTTATAGGTCACAGGAACTTCAAATGGGTGTCAAACTTTAGTTCTACTTTCATTTATTCCGATCTAAGTGAAAACGGTGTTCTAGCGTAAATAATTGAATAAATAACAAGGATCAAAAGAACCTCTAGCCAGCGGCCAACTTTTTTCAATGATGCTGCGGGAACCTAAAAGTTACATCATCGTACATTGCTGGTGCAAATGGTGATAGTCGTTGAGATTTAAGTCCACTACTACCCGTCTAGTATAGTATAAATGTATGCATTGCAGTGCAGTGTGTAGGTATATATTTTTCCTCGTATTTCTTAGTTTAAATTACCATGTGGTATCCACGTTAGTGTAAATGAGTTCTCGAGTGGAGACCGCGTCTCGGCAAGGAGTATAGGACAGTGATTGTGGTAGGTAGTGATGAAAGTGGACTTATGGTGTACGCAAGATGGCTACCAGAATTCGAGTTGCCGAAAATAAATCTCAGTGACCTGCATTTGGGAAGACCTAATGTCCAGCAGTGGATCAGTATGGGCTGATGATGATTATCAGAGACCAAAGGGTAGGCAACCCCGAGATCCAGCCCCATCGTCATTTATTGAGCTCTTCTCTAATATTGATGCCGCTGTAGATCCTGGCTCCAACATGAAAGACAGTGGTGGGAAATTGGGTGGGATTATCCTGGTTAGTATAGCCAGTCTCGAACACACAATCTCTCGATGACATGATTATAAATCCAATTATTATACCTACAACTGAAAGAGAGAAAGCTCTTCAAGTTGCGGGTAAATAGGTACCTAATGAATAAGTGTGCTCCATCGTAGACCACATCGCTGCTTAACATCAGGTAGGATAGTGGTCAAACGATTGTTCATTGCGTTTAAAAAACTGGGCATTCATACTTGTATTATGT
>SJJU01004875.1:0-31357 GCA_012932125.1 Conopomorpha cramerella
CGTCGTGAGCTGGGGGCGTGTTGCTTGCTGAGCATCAATAGAAATGTCATCGAACTACTTAACCTATTGTAGATTAATGAAATAGGTACAGCTAATATCAAATTTTGCTTCGATAATCGTGTTTATGTTAAAACAATACCTATTAAAGTTATATACCTACCTAACGATCTATTGTATTGGTTTAGTTAGTGAAAATGTACGTCAACTACAACACTATACAACAACTTCAACCATATTTGGTGCAGTTCAGATAGAATATTGTACAAATTGTGAAAATGCAGTAATCATACGAACTGACCGGAAAGAATAGATTCTACATACAATTATTGCCTGAGTAAGTCAGTACCTAATGAAGTCGATTCCGAGGTGTGTGTTTAACACCTCGGATTTCAACACTTAGCAGATTTCTACTGTAAGCCGGAATCACTTAAAACATAAATGCTATAAATATACTGTACATCTTATTATGTAATGGAAAATAATCGTAATCTTGTAAACTTCATTCATTGTGTAAAAGAGAAAGGGTAAAATACCCTTGGTGAACCGTGGGTTTTTGTATTGATATTTAATAGTAAGGCAGACATTAGACGCTCATGCAAACGTCATTCAATTCCATCAGTCATGATTTATGAAATGACTACTAATACTAATTCAAACTATATTAGACGATAGGAAATCCGTCAATCACAATCATGACTGTGGTAAAACTGTGATCAAAACGTATCGTCTAATGTTTGCCTAAGTATGTAGATACCATGTCCATTCGCTTGAACAATTTGACCAAGTGTTGATCATATCGTTTGGTATTTAGAAATGTACTCACCAATGTTCGCGTTTCCTTCAGTTGCACCGTAAAATTCTACTACCCTCTTGATGTTGAAGCGCTTAACGAAGTCCGACCATATCTGTGAATTAAAAAAAATAATAAATTCTACGGTAAAATTGTATTATTTGTAATTGTATTAAAGATGTATTATTTGTCGACGCCGCCCAACCCCCGAACCTCTGCGACGAAGAAAAGAAAGCATATCAGGCTAGTAGTCATCGGTCAGCAAGCAAGCCGCTCAAAAGCTTCTGACCTAAACTTCTGTGCCGTCCAAAGCACGGATTCCTCGAAAGGTCAACCACCCAATTTTGATTAACTTCGACAATCAGTTACGATCACTGAAGCTACCTTGTTTATGAGCATTTCAAGGAGCATTAGTGGAGCAGATTCCAGAACTCATGTTGTGTATCGATAGAAATACACACACATTCAGTGCTCTTAGATAAATGGGAATCATCGCGATTAAGCGATCGCTACCTATCCAGTTAGGTACCGCCCCACTATTCCTTGATTTATGAATAACAGCTAACTCCACCAAGCCTCTGCTAAGAATAGTGAAGAATAATATAAGGTACAGCTAGCAGATACGTACCGAAGGCCTCATTCCATTCCCGTAAACGGTGCGCACCTTGTGCTGTGTGTCAGTGGGCGCCGGCTTCGTGCTCAGCACGTAGCGGCACATCTCGCCGATGTAATGTGCCACCTGCAATATTAAACACCCAAATATGCTGATAAAAATATCAAAACACAGAAAATCAAACGCTTTTCACACACAAAAATAGACATGCTCTGACTCACGCTGTTTTAAATCCGAGAAGGTGTTGTTGCTAATCAATATTTTATGGTGTTCAATGAAACAACTAAACATCTATATCGGTATACTTCCTAAAACAAATAGTGCGGTGGCATTGCGCGTTAATGTTTTATGTTTTATTTATCGAGTATCACAACAAATATTTGCTGCTGTTTACGATACTGTTTATTTACTGGGACTAGAATAGAGAATGAGCCCTGTAGTTCCGGGCGTTTAGACGAGAACTCCCGGGACCCGCCCTGCTCGCGACATGGAAGTCATCGTCGGGGTTTAGCCGGTAAGAGTCCAACACTACTCTGTTTGCTGTGCCTATGGCGGCGGAGTGTCCATGAGGATTCCCCCACGTAAAAATAAAGTGATAGTAGAATAAATAAAATGCGTCGACTATATTTCAACTGGTCGCGTTCACCAAGTTATTAACAGTATAAATATAAGATTCGCGACAATTATAAGCGATGCCTACTCGAAGGTGTGCTGTCGTCACAGGGTAGACGAAATGTGCCCGACATGAGCGAATGACGTGAGATGTCAAATCCGCTGCCACGTTCGGAAACCCGCTTATAGTATCCAACACTGATGCCAAGTGACAGCATATTTCCTGTTGGTTAAGCCCTTTTAATACTGAGTAGCGTCTAGCTGTGGGTCTGATAGATAATTTAAAGACGAATCCAACGGTACTAAACTAATTGTTGACTTAATGACCCTTAAAATTTTCCATGACATAACCGTGTACCTTGACATGGCGTCATGGTTACGTGTTCAAGGGGACTAATAGGAAGTCTAGCGGGACAGGTAACCTGTAGATACGGCTAGTAGCAAGTGAGGGGTCATAAATTGATTTAAATTAACAGGTGCGTACCTTCCTATTTCGGTTGCGGTTGTTATGGGATCTTTACAGGGACTGAATTTGTAAATAACTAATATACAATTTTAACACTTTCGGGCACACATCCTGCCAGTCGACGTTATGCCAATAAATCTTCTATTTGTTTATTGAATGTGTTTAAATTATACCTTACTAGCGACATCGCTTAGTGATTCTTTACTGTATTATGCATATACTTCTAAAATCTTCCTCATGAATCAATCAGACTATTTATTACAAAAACCCGCATCAAAGCATACATAAGGACAGACAACGGAAAGCAACATTTTTATATTATGTGTTGATGTAACTTAATTTATCTACATACATTATAATAATATTAAGTTTAGCCAGAAAATCCTCAAGTAACAATGGCCTTCCTAAAATACGAATATTTTGTATGAAAAACTACGTGTTGACGTGACTCTACATTTATGTAAATTAACTTCTAACATAGGTCATGACCGTTCATTCCCCTTCACTGCACTAGAAAAAGGCCCCTAGGAACAAATCAGTCTGTAAGTAGCTTGGTCTAAATTATGTTTGAACTTTTCGGCAAGAGTTAATTTGAAGATATTTAGCTAAATTAACCAGAGTGATGTCTTTATGGTGGACACTGAATAATTACAACACACATTAGTATTGATAGTAAGAAAATATCGATACTATGTGGCATCACTAGTTTGGTAATCAAAGTACACGACAACGGCGGATGTCTCAGACCAATGAGAGGTGACACGATTCTGATGTTAAAAAATATTCTAATGACTCTCAGGAGTGAGAGAACTCTCAACTCAAGATATACTGGAACTTGAGTGTCATCTATTAATAGAGGTCGTAGTGATGTTAGTGGGAGAAAAATATCTGTATCAAATAAACTGAAGACAAAACAACAGTTGATTTGCTAAACAAAATTCCCCATTGGCCGATTTTGTTCACAGCGCAAAGGAAACCTGGATTCATAATTTCAACATACCGTGCAATTATACTTTATACAATCAGGGAAGAATGCTGATGCAGAGAATTTGCTTCTAATGACGACAGTGCAGCCGAAGATGAAGGCCTGGCCCACGGTGATACAGCCGCCGGCGGAGTGGTAGAGCGGCATGGGGCAGTATACCACGTCCGTACGCCTCAGCCATCCCAAGTAGTGAACTCCGGACGCCATGAATACCATCCTGAGTGATAAGGGAGTGAGGTTTTAAAACTTGCTTGAGGTATAATTTATGGTATTACATAGAGAAAGAACGTTGGAAAAACGAATGGGCTTGTCAAACTCTGCATTATTTTTATGATCGAGTGTTTTTTATTGGTTTAAGAAACGAAATGTATTTTCTCTTTCTTGTTCCTGGTTCAGCATGTGTATAATGATATTTCGGAATGTGAATCGGAAAATTAGATAGATAACCGTCGTCCGCCGTCGATCGTTTCGAGATCAACTGCTTCCAGACCATTCCTTAACCAATCTATCACCCTCCGACCTTCTCGCTCGTACCTCTTCACACTATTCATAATAAGTTTGACAACTAATCAATTCAGAACTCCTTTACCTATTACTAGAAATGACGGCAGCCTTCGGCAATCCAGTGGTTCCTGAGGTGTAGATGTAGAGCATCTTGCCGTTGTAGCCGATGGACTCAGCCGGGGCCCAGGCTGCTGGCGGAGTGCTCTCCAATAGGGCAGTGAAGTCGTCGCTACCTTCGGAGACCTTGACACCGTCAGGATTCAAAGGACGACGATGGAACCGGAATTTTCTCAGAGTCGGTGGCAGCTCTTTTGATATCTCTTCAAACGCTGAAAAAACAAGTAATCATAGTTTGTAAAGCTTTAGAGTTCCTTTCCTTAAAACCCTTTTCACATCCCATACAATTTTAAACGTTGTCTTTGAAAAATTACAAATCCAAATGCAGAGTGCAGATTGGAAGGCAAAAAGAGCACGACCAATGCTTACCGCCATGGAAGGCTTCATCATAGATAACAGCGTCGCATTTGGCAACGTTAACCGAGTGAACAAGCGCGTTGCCCCTTTGGTTGGTGTTTATAAGCGGTGACACGGCGCCGACCCTGGCCACGCCGAGCCACGTCGCCGGCAGCTCAGGGTAGTTGTTCAGCATCAGACCAACAGTCTGCCCCGGACGGATGCCGTGCGCTCGTAGCACCGCTGTCACACGGAGGCTGTAGTCTTCAACCTGGTGAAAGTTAAAGTAAGTAAGAGATGACCAAGGTTTGTAAGTGCTTGGGAAAATAGATAAAATATACCGCCTTCTGTAATAAACCCTGCAACCTGAAGTATTGTATTCCTTACGTCAATGTAACTAACATTGCGATGTTATCGTGTCAACTAAGTGTAATGAAGAGTTAAAAAAATGGAACTGAACTAAAATTTAAATAAACTTTGTTTTACCACAATTAGCCTTTGGTTGACCGCCGGAAGATTAATTTTGTTTTCACGATTTTGAATTCTGCTCTGAAAATCTTAAACTCAAAATCCTTGTCATATGTTTCTGATTTATAAAACATTTGCGGTGAAAAGGTTACAATATTCATGTGTCAAAATGTAACTGATAACTCAAAATGTATATTCTCAAAGTTTTTGTTCCTGTAGGCCCCACCCTCGTATTATTATGTTTTTTACGTACAATGAGTTCAATAAACCGTGGGTTGGTAACGTAATTGTTTACGTCTTGTTACTTTTCCTATTTTTACATTGCGGGAGGTAATTTGTGTGTATGCGGATTTCATTTATCTTTGATATAAATTATTTGTTTATCATTAATTATTCGGCACATCAGGATCTACTTACCACATAATGTGTAGATACGGGATTAAGAGCTAATTAAAGTAACCTATCTATTTAATAATTCATAATAGATTATGTTTTGCCCAAAATGTTATTTATCGATGTGTTATCTAAGCGTAATGGATGAGTTTTTTTCTGATAAAAGTTATGAATAAACACCTACTTTTAAGTACCATTTCTTTTAAACATTTGATTACAATACTTTCACTGACTCTGAACCGGATACCTGCACACACACCTTTTACTGTCAGCTTAAGAGTTAATCAGCCCTGTTTCATCAAAAAGTTAATTCTGTACGCAAGCGTATCACAATGATCTCTTAAAGTAATTAAAGAAAATAATAAAAAAAAATCGCAAATGGCGACCTTATCGATTAAAGGAGCCTACCCTAACCTACCTAATATAAAGATTAAAGGAGCTTAACAGATAAAGTATATTAAACCTCTACTGCCCTGAATCTAGAGACACGCTAACGTTAAACAGAGTGACAAAACTACAAATCGCCGAATCACCGAACCCTCACTAAAAATCTAGGGTCAATCTCAAGTACTAGAATCTATGCCGTTTATAATATGTTCGTCGTGATCGTAGTAGTTAAAATTATCAAATAAAATTACTTGTACATCCTTACATTCTAGGCAATAATCGCCCAATACAGACATCTCAGGCTCAAGATAAAATATGTAAAATGGAACTAAATATTTGTTTTTTTTTACATTTTTTATATCACTAAGAACAAGCGTTTGACCACCATCCTACCTGATGTTAAGCAGCGGTGTGGTCTACGATGGAGTACACTTGTTCATCCTATTCATATTAAAGATCATAAAAGATATTACAACGTTTTTCTTACCACGTTCCTCTTGTTAGTGTATATAGGTAATGAGATCTAAAATCTGGTCGAAATTGATATACATTAACTAGTTAGTAAGGAAACTAGTTTATATACTAGATTCTAACGTCAGATTTTAATGATGCATTAGGTAGGTATATACTACACATCACATTTCCTTACCTGCTTGAAACTCCAAGTTTCATTTTCATAGACGAAGCAGGCTTTGTTGGGATGTCGTTTGACAACGTCGTGGAAAATCTCTGTCATTGCCCAGTTGTTCTTGGAGAATCTTCGCGTCATCCACAGGATTTTCATGTAGCAATATAAAGCTCTGGAATGCGTAGAAACGGATATAAGAATAAGGTCACAATGTCTCTTCACTATGATACCTAATTAAATACAGTTTTTTCACTCCATCGAAGGTTTCATTGAGTCTAATGTGAGCCCTAAATAAATCATCCTAGTATGCAGTAACGGTGTTCAATAAAAACGTCAATATATCAGGATATATTATGAAAACCCTCAGCATCTTTCACGCATTTAAACACTTAAGTAATTTACAATCTAATTCATGCACTTATTACCCCGTGTACCCCGAGCAATAAAATAATCTTAGATTTTTTTTAAGTTCTCCGTTTTTAATATCGCCGCATTTTCGCTGTGGTGTTCATGTTCATGTTCATTGAAGAGTCCGATAACGTTTCTAAGACCATTGCTCGAAGTCCTTCTACACGCAGTATGGTACGAGCAATGTTATGCGGGTTTTATTCCTTTCCCGGGGGGAACTATGTTCTATTCCATGTTCTAAAAAGTTTCTCTCTATGTGAACGTTGAAATAGTACTATATTAAAATAAAGTACTAGACAAAAGACGTGCAGAAGAATTAGTTCTATTATCACGTTTCCATTGCTTGATGTTTCTAGTCACACCTAGAACAACAGTTTTCCTAATTCAACTAGTTTTTCCGTTTGTTAGACTTCGAAACAACGATTACATTGTTATTATGTTTGTTTATAATGATCACATTTTAGTTTGTTCATTTTGTTTATTTCTATGATTTCAAGCTTTTGAATGTTTTTTAATGCACGAGTAGGTATCTCTACTATATTGTACCAATCTAATTGGTTATTTGAGCTCAAGTTATTTAGCCTAAAAAAACAAGAATATATTTTCCTAGTCATGTGCCATAATAAATGGCGCCTATAACTTGACATTGTCCAGAGCTTTTTGTTGTACCGTTACTGTCCTAATGCAGCCCGAGGGTGGACAGGATCTCCATAAGCCTGTCTCCTGTCTGCGGTAATATCCATTACGTCAGTTTTTTTTTTACAATTTCTTACCTATTTAGTAGAGAACCGGTAAAATAGTTATGATGGCGACTAGGTTAGCTGTAATGCACATCGTTTGCCGCTACGATGCCAGAGTTATGCTACTACGAGGGTTTAGCAGACGTAGCGGTGGCCGTGGACAAACGCTCTTAGGTCGAATGGCAGCTAAGTTACTCACAATCATAACTAAGTATTTTATGATGCCGGAGCGATGCACTAAACAGAGTGTAATAGACTCATGCCCCAGGTAGTCACAGAGTACGAGATAACTCATACATAAAACCCTTTGGTCGTGTACATGCGGTGGACCGACCACCGCATGTACAAGCGAGAGTAACTACATAACTATCTCTACATTTCACACAAGAAATAATGAGATACAAACGGCCCTCCAAACTAGCACGTGTAGAATATTTCCGCAATAATATAATATTAATTAGCACGTCTACGGATTTCTGTCAAAGTCGATGGTCGATGACCTAACAGGTTTTTATATACCTTTTGCAATCTGTATTTTATGTCTATCCGTTGATCGCAATCATCGCTTCAACCATTTTATAAAATTGATGGTAAACGGAGATAAAAAAATCATAACACATCGCCATAAACTTGTAAAGCATCATTTTGTTTGGGACGTATTACAGCCGTAATTCTTACTAATAAGGCGTAAACAATGACCATATTATTCGAGCATTTTAATGAAATTGACGAACAAACTAGTTAGTAGCAACTTTAAAAAAATACCCTTACACTTTCTTCATCCAAACCCCTGCTGTCTGGCTAGAATTGAGTGACCTAAAGGTCTTAGTGTCTGTCAAGACATGAAAGTCTTCAGAGAAAGGAATACAGAAGTTCCTTTCTCTGAAGACTTTCATGTCTACTTGCATCCTTAATTTTAATACTACAAAGAATTAAGAACGTGCGTTCTGTACAAGTGTACAGTGCTTCTAGAATTTACTTGATAGTCTGTAAATTTCTACGTCTAACCTTCTCTCGTAACATATTAACAGAGTAAGGCAGAACTAACAAAATATAGACTGACAAGCATATTCTAATGTCTAATGAACTGTAGTAAGCATAATAATAAGTGTAGGTACTCACGAGAAATCCCTAGGAGCAGTCATCAAAGCTATGTAAATCCATCTCCAATGGAATGCAATGACGTATACAACGACAAGTATGGCGAAGACCTGGAGGCTGGTCTGCCAGTCCTGGAAGACCCAGGTGACGGCGCAGGCTGCCACCAGCACCGCCAGGTACAGCACCATGGCAATAATACGGCCCCACGACCTGTCACTGTCGTTTGTAGTGCCGGATTCTTGATCCTTTGTTTTGACTTCCTAAAAAAGAGAGATACACAATTTAAAAAAATAGAAAAATGCATTGATGTCTTTTAAACCTAAAGCGGGTAAGGCAGAGAGTGATACCTATTAACCGATCCATAACTATTTCCGGCTTGATACAGTCTACAGATGCGTTTTTTCACACGAAATTTTGCTCACCATAAAAACCCTGCGTAGCGCTTCTGTAAATGGACCCATGACGGTACACTGAGATTTTAGTCATATATTTCATTAGCTGGACTGGAACCACGACAGCCGATAGTAACTTGAGATACTTGGTAAGTGGCAGCAGCCACACTTAAAAAATGCTTCCTCATCATCAACCGCATGACGTCCAATGCTGGACGAGATCCTCCTCCAATGAGTCCCCTGATCATCGACTAAGTCAATTAGCATTTCCCCCAAAATTATCATGGAAATAAATACTTAAAAAAAAAACTTTGTTTCTGTGAAGGTTAGGAGTGATTGACACTTCTACGAGTACATTTAATAATTTTTACTTAATTTTCCATTGTAGAGATACAACTCGATATAATATTCTTTTGTTTATATCGTAAACAATGATGTTATTTGCAATAAAATTAAAGTTTAATATAGGTAGGTATAACAAATACATACCTAATACCTATAGGTACCTAACTACCTACCTATATTCTCCGACTTGTTATTCTGGAGGTAAAACGCAGAGTAGCAAACAGGTAGATAAAGTATTGGAAATCATTCACATCAGACCAGGGCGACCCAACATGATGGACATGACTTGACCCCATCGGCGCTATAGAGCCTACACCTTTCAGTATTCAGGTTTCCTAGCTATGTTTTCCTTCAATGACAACCCAGCGATGTGCCGAGCGGGAATCGAACCAGGGATAATCAAACATGGTTTATAACTCTGCCAAGTTTTACCGGCAAGCTATACTACTGTAACAGTGATTACCGAAGTAAAATGCATTAGCACCCATATTTGTATATATGAGTGCTAATGACTTGGTGTTAGTTTAGCATCAATAAACTTACTAGATAAACATTTATTTTAGACGTATGTCTAGGATGCAATTTTGCATAATTTTCAAAATACTAGTTGGAGGACTGTAATGTTCCATCGGTGAGCAACGTGAGGTTTAAGTGGATACGAGTGCCACGTAACCCCGTCAACGATGGAATATCCATAACTTATTTTTTTCTCCACAAAGAAAAAGCAATGAATTAAACTATGAAAGGGTCTCATGTAACTACGTATGTGCAATAAACCAACTTCATAAAGTTAGAGAAAGCTAAAGAAAATATTAATAAACATTAAATAATTATACCACACTTCCATTACAAAGATCTTTACACAACGATTAGGTATCCATTGTTTACAATACACACCTTACAGTTTTTTTCACCACTTAACACACAAACTCCATAAAGTTGCGATTTAAAAGTCAAGGATTCTGCTGTCTCATGTAAAAAAACCTGTTTATAGTTATTTTTATGTAAAAAATACGTTATTTTGTTAACTACTGGTAAAAAATCTGGCTTCGCATGATGTATTATCATATTTAATGACGATAAGATTGTAAAAGCCTGCTGGTAACAGTTTATTGATAACTAGTTCCACGCCACGCGATTGCATCCGCGTATTTTACTTGTTTTTTTAAATGTTATTAACATTTTCGTTTCTTGTAATTTCTACTAAGGATCGCTAATGTTTGTCATCCGGAGGTAGTGTTGGTTACCAACGGTGAAAAAAATCTTGAAATCGGTCCATTACAACCCTATTTATTAAAAAAAAACAATAATATATTTTCTGTTAATAATTATAGTATCTATATATAAACATTTTTGACTGACTTTAAAAAAAGGAGATTCTCATTGTTGATATTTTTGTGTATGTTTATTACCGCAGAACTTTTTTCTGGGTTGGCGATTGGAATATTTTTTTTGTTTGAAAGCTGGTGCTTTTCTTTCAATCAAAATTTTAATTTATTTCAGTTCCGTCCGACAATGGCATCATTGAGACCACCACAAGACTAAAATAAAATTGTACTGGTTGAAGTCGGTTCTTTTTTTCTTTAAAGTTCTTTACCGGCTTCTAATTATTTTTCAGATAGTCCATCGTCTTTGCAGAATTCCAGTAGATTTTCGTCATAATTACGATTATAATACAAATTACTGTAATTTGTTCTTTCACATACCACACTGACAACAATTATTGGCACAAGCTAATAGAAGCCAATTAACATTAAATTATTTACTGGCCAGGTAGTCGTAGTTGTCAGATTAAACAGGATTTGATTGAAGATGTACCTAAAAGTGTTGTAAATTTTATCAAAAAACATATAAAATTGCGTATTCGATTCACGACATGGCATAACAGCGCCCTATCACGTGTTTTCGTCTCATGGGCTCGTATATCTACTTAGAGATCAAAACTCAATTCACAACTGTACGTCAGTTGCATCCGAAACAGTTATGTTATGAAACATTACATAGATATCGCAATGTGTGAAGTAGGTAACTTGGTGAGACGGTAATAATACTGCTTCTAGTCACGCAACTGCGATGAGAAACAGCCATTCACAGAGAAGAAGGACGTAGCAACAATGCAGCAACGTTTTATACTTAGGTTCTACCTAGTTCTAGCTAGGTCTTATTGATGGGACGACAAGTGTTTAACTACTATTCACGATGGACATGGTATATTTATACTATTTATCTAATAATTTATTAAAAAAATAGATTTATAGGTAGGTATTATATTAAATATGTTTATTTGAAGTATGAAACATCATATTTAGCTATTTATTTACATTTGACACATGCATATGCATATTACAGGACAAAGAAAATTTAATAGAAAAACGACGCAAATATTGAAAGTAATGCGTATAAATTGTAATTTTGGACGTGGCGAATGTAAAAGGGCTCTCCAGCATGTGCTGGGAGTGATGTGGATTAACACAACTGCTGCTCTTCCATCAGTAGGTACAAGTATTGTGTGCATGCTGTGCGAGAAGTAATAGTATGTTAGTTATAAAACAAATACAAAATCGTATTAAATACAAAATTGAAATCTTTAAAGATTGTGGAAATGTCAAGAAAATAATTAAAAAAAAACAACATTGAAATAAAAATGATTATGTAAATGAAATTAAACAAAGACAACAATAAAGAAACAATAAACATGTATGTGTGACAACGGTAGGTAACAATCGCAACTAATTAAATCCCTTAAGGACATAGAAAACGACACCCTTTGTTCTTTAATGAACGAGTCTTTAGATACTGGACGAGATGGAATGACACCTTTTTTTCGCAGTGGGGAATTCCGTTATGGATATCTTACTCAGCTGATGATGGGAACAACGGTTGGGTTATGTGACACTGGCACCCACTAAAACCCCACGTTGATCACTCGCACTTTATTGAAAGGACCACCGAAACCTGAGCCTGGCCACTGTCGTAAGACAACGATAGTAGCATGCCCCGTCAAGGAGACGGCATAAGACGAAAAGTTAGTTATTATGACTAGAACCCTTTACATTTGTCCAATAATGTAAATTGGCTACCAGTGGCCTGGGGTCAGTAACCTGCTAATGATTGTAGACCTGATACATACCAAATAATGAAGGGCCATTATTTTGTATGTATCAGTTAGGTAGAGTCCGTAAAAAGTACAAATAAAATGATCAAGGTTAACGGTTGCAAGTAAATACAGTCTAGTATCATCCGATTATAGAAAGGAACTATAAAATCATTTAGTAAGTAACCATACTTTCTTTGGTTGTACCTATTATAACTATACTTTATATACTAGAATCATTTAGAATAGGATATTAGATTTATATGATCTACCTATTTAATAATTTCAGTAGTGTAATGCACAAATCACACAATTTTATGGCAACTATCGTTACATTCGACATGACACTAAATCATCATAGTACTCGTAAAGTCAATTTACATTTAAAATATAACGAGATTAAGCTGAGGTTATTGCCGGTGTTAGCATACCTTTATAAAATCAATGGACGTGTCCCAATGGGATTCTATTTCAGAGCTTTTGCAAATAATCAGTTTCTACCCCTCGACAAAAATCAGTGACGTCATGTAGGCACAGCCCATTAGCACTTTGGATAAACATCGCATATATTCGTGAAACGCAACGTTATTGTCACGTATAATTTATTCTTTAAAAATACCTTCTTATTTAGGTAAAGTTTCTAGCGACGGATCTCTGTCATTTCGTCAGATAATCTGCATAGTAAAACCTACTGTTATTAAGTAATATAAATATTTTTATGATATATGATTGTTTATGTTTTGTTACTTCTTTAGGGAAAAACTACTGAACGGATTTTGACGAAACTTGGCGTCAAAAATATTCCAAGCTGCAATTGGAGCAAAATGTACCGCAGGTAAAAAACTCACAAAGTAGGTATCTAATACATTAAGAGGTAACTATTTGCTGGCCTTATAACATCAACTGGGTCGAGATTTATAAAGCAAAATTATGCGAGATTTTGCTTTACCAAAAAAATTTGCTAGGACTTCTGTACGAAATCTGAGAACATACTCTTTTGGGGAAACATACTCTCGATCTAACAATAAATCTTCTATCGTCTTCGACTGAATATTGTCTAATGTGTTAAACAAGATTTTGTCAAAACAAAGAGACAGAGTTTGCCTTGTAAATCTTGCCCTTATAATTTGATCTTAGACACCCCATCATCATCATAGCCACATAACGTCCACTGTTGAATGTGGGCCTCCTCCAATGATTTCCTTCATTTGGGGGGAAATGCCAATAATAGCCACGCTTGGCAGACGAGTTGGCAATCGCAGTGGTCTTGTAGTTTCGTCCTTTGGAGAGTTCCCTCGGTCGCCTCTTACGACCGCCAAGACGGGATGTTGGACTGGGGTGACACATGTATATTATTCGCCGTCACCACACGGCTTAGTTCTTTAAAAACAAAACACAAAAGGAGCGAAACGAACAATCATCATCATCAGCCACATAACGTCCACTGCTGGACGAGGGCCTCCCCCAATGAGATCCGTCATTTGGGGTGAAATGCCAGTAATCGTCACGCTTGGCAGGCTGGCGATCGCAGTGGTGTTGTGGTTTAACTCACAGAGAGCGCTGCTACCCGTTCTCTGGAGACCTCCCTCGGTCCCCTCTTACGACCCCCATGACAGGAAAAGTTGGGCTGGGGTAACAATCATAGACTAAAGTAATTGCATCTCTTTCGTTTCCCAATAACTTTGAATGATTTTTAGAAAACTCCTCATTATTAAAACATAAGTGATCTAGGGAACACTAGATCACACATCAGGTCTCCAAAAATTATGTATTACCACACCAGAGATTAAAGGCGCGAGTTTATGTTTGCACCTTATGTAATGAAAGCTTACTTCACAACCTACATCAATACAGCGTGCGCTTGACCCGTAACGGTATTTGCAGAGAATGAACCACAGCCGGTTTTAGAGTGCGATCGTTATGAACCTTCGCCTTTGAATATTTCTTGGTTGGTAACTACTTACTTAAATTAGTAGAATGACATAAAAGTGCGATGCTGAAGCAAGCCACTCATCTATACTAATATCAATAACATAACTTTCAAATGTAAAAATCCTCCGATTTTAAATGTTTTCTGTCGTGCTCTTTAATTTGATACTTCAATTGAAAATATTTACATAAACTTTACTTTCTATCCCCAGTTTCAAAACCCATAACTTTTTAATAAATTATTCAGTTTTCGTCGAGGGTTAAAAAGGGAAAATTTGGTGAGGTTTTCTAAAACGATTTCGGAAATACTGTACCAATAGCTAGGTACTCTACCAATACGTAATCGTAACTACCAAATAGTGTAGAATCTCGCTATTTATTACTAACTACTATGACTACTAGTAATAATAGCTATAATGCAATAATAATGGAACAGAACAAACGGGTAACACCCCGGAGTACAGATAGTCTACAGGCTAGTAGTACAATAACCACACAATTTGTCTATCTAAACCTAGAAGTAATTACTTATCAAAATGTTCTGTCCATGTCTAGGTATACCATTAACCACGCAAGTAAGCGTATGATAATCTATAGGGACATTTCGGTAAATAAATTAAATTGGTAGATGCATAAGGTGCGTCCAATTTCATGAATCACTAATGAAAAATTAATGATATCTGACGTAGGTCAAATGGAAATGTTAGTCAATATTTTCTGTCCACCATGTTCATAGTTCATCAGCATCAAATAATATAATCATTAAATGACATAATATTTTTATATCTACCATACCACGTAGGTGATCATTAGCGAAATTGCCTCCACTTGTAATTTCCTGTCTATTGTATTTCTTTTTTTAATGTACGGAAATTATTTCTTTATAATCCTTGCAAATAGCGCCTTTATTGTGACTTTGTTTAGGTATTATTAATATCTAGGACTAGTTGGACGTCTCGCGATTTCATCCGCGTGGTTTCAGTTACTCACAAAATTCATATAAATAAATATCACGGGACTTTTCACGTACGGTCAACTGACTCCACCCTAAGACAGCTTATAGTATCATCATCATCAGCTACATGACGTCCACTGCTGGACGAGGGTCTCCTCCAATGATTTCCATGATCATTTGGGGGGAAATAGCCACGCTTGGCAGGTGAGTTGGCGATTGCTAGGGTGTTTTGGTTTAACTCACAGAGAGCGCTGCTGCCCGTTCTCTGTAGAGTTCCTTCGGTAGCCTCGCACAGACACCCACGACGGGTATAGTTGGTCTGGGATGTTGAGACATGTATTCTTTTCGCCGTCACCACACGGATTTACTTACGAGGCAAATATATTACACACAAACTTTTAAATACATACGTGGATAGATAAAACACCCAGAAACCGACAAGAAATGCCTCGGCTCATCACTAAAGCTTTATGTTGGCGGCGGGAAGTCGCGACCGTCGTCCTAGAGGTAAATGTCCGTACCACTCGTCCTCATTTATTATAAATAAAGAAAAAAGAAACGACTTCAACCAGTAAAGTTTTACATATGTGAACTGAACCAAATTTATATAGGACCAAACGGAAAGCGCCAGCTTTCAAATAAATAAAAAACATCCAAATCGGTTCACCCAGGCGAAAGTTCTGAGGTAACAAACACAAAAAAATACAGACAAATTAAGAAACTCCTCCTTTTTTTTGGAAGTCAGTTAAAAAATATTAAAACTACGTAACGTATGTACCTACATATGTACGTAATAGTGATGCAGTTTTCTTTAATAGATGGAGAGTAATTATTTAACCCTTTCGCTGACAGATCCCGCCTGTCGATGTGATAACAATAAAACTTCTATTGTCTTAAGTCGCGTGGCAGCGAAATTGTTAAGAGTATTTTAGAGAAAGGTTTAATACATACATAAAACAGCAGGGAAACACTGTTAGTACAGAGTACTGGCAATACAACGTTTGCCGGGTCATAATATAAAATATACCACCCTGTATCTCGCGAACTAATACATATATGTTTTGTAAAATCGTTATAAAATTAAGAGAATGCTTTAAAAGAAACCACAAAAGAGTGATTCCGAAAACGTACAATCACAACATACTCAGTTGCATCTCATTAGTTTCTCCCTATCCTTGACAGATTGATTTCATTAGAAAACTCCCCATTAGGAGGCTGTACGTAACGACCTACTTTAAGAAAATACGCGAGTGTATTTGCGAGGCGTTGAATAGTATATAATGTATTTACCTCTGTAACATTGTATTTAGTCCGGTTCATGTTACTATCCACGTTCATTTCCATAGAAGCCATTGTCACTTTTTTTAATTGTACGCTTAATCACTTCTTGCACTGAACAAAGCACTGAAAACTGAATTCCCTTATTTTCTTCGCACCATTATCAATTATTACTACAGTAAACAATACCTGAAACAAAAAAAACAAGTGTTATTTTCATTAAATATCAAAAGTACATATCTCTATGTTACTTATATATTTTTTTATTAAATAAGATAAACATCAAAAATAAATATCTACACAAAGTACCTACTTGCTGAAATTCGAAGTAAATTAATAATTATATTTTTATACGAATTTTAATATATTAATCCAGGGACGTGCGCACGCGTCTCATTCCTATATCGAAATAGCAACAAAATGGAAATCATACGCCGCCGCCGCCGATTGCGGCGCCCGCGGCTGCGCCGGCGACGTACAGTCGCAGTCACATTAAGAAAACCCTCCCTATTTACTATAACTTCGCATAACAGAGATTACATACAAACCTAGGGTCAGTTATCACCAGTACTTTACATTATTGTGATCTATCTAAATAAAGTGCACTGACTCCGCCAACAGCGTTAAAAAATACATTGTTTACAATGGATAGTACCTACATTTACGTATATACGTACCTAACCTTTATATTGATAGCGGGTCGCATCGATTACCTATCGTCATGGATTTGATAATTATTATTACGAGAGTTATGTAAACTTCCACCTAAAATGTTTTTTTGGCTGACAACGTTTAAAAACAATTAGACAATTTCGTTTGAATGTGGGTTAGAGATTAATTTTCAACACCATACTCGACCCCGCCGTGACCTGTGGTCATTTGACATCAACTATAGCGGGTGAGACTGATATACTGTTGCATTTTATGGCATTGTTCTATAAACAGAAGTAAATATGCCCAATAGGTACCTAAAGAACAAACAGTGTGCTCCATCGTAGACCACATCCCTGCTTAACATCAGGCACGATGGTGGTCATACGCTTGTTTACTGTTTTTAAAAATAAACTTCTACCTGTCGTAATTGGGTGACACAAAATTAATTAATTAACCTTTAATAGATATATAAATTAGTAGTGGTTGTGGTACACCGTACAAATATAATATTATAATACCTTTTTGTAATAATAATTTCGCCCTTTCTCACCCCATATAGACATAACATACTTAAGTGGTGACTGGTGCCTAACCTTTGGTTCCATTTGGAAGAAATTGGGTGAATTACCCATCATTAAAGTGTAATTTCGCTCAAAAAACTGTTATTTTTACTCTAAAATCGAACTAGCGACCTCTTCTTCACTATATCAAACAAACGCTTTTAGCCTTAGACATCAATTGCTCTACATAGAGACTTGTACTTATTTGATAAATAAGCGACCATTGTTGCATTGTTTCAATGGTTCTCATTTTCAGAGCCTAAGTATGTATGTACTTAGTACCTACTGGGTATGTACCTACCTACCTACCCATACTAGGCACAAGGTAAACTTCGCAATACTCCTAGCTTGAAGGAAAACATTATGAATGTTGAGGACCTAATTGAAATATATACTTAAATTATTTAAAATACGACAGCTTGTTCTAGGTATTGGTCGTGATAGAGAGGGTAGTGCTGTGCTGTGATTGGTCAGTGCCAATCATCATGATTTCAAAGGTTCTTCATCTCAACAACCATCAGGAACGACAGTCGAGTTCCGAGCGCACTATGTCATTAACAAAGTAGAGCAAACAAGCATAGAGTAAACTGGGATAACCACTGCCACGAACTTGATCTTGTAAACCACCTAGGGACAATAATAATTCCTTATAGTTTCCAACGTAATACCATACTTATATCTATACTGTTAAAGTCCACAACATCCTAGCTACCTGTCCCCGGTTAAGGTCACAACAATAACTGGATCTCGGTGGAGTAGAGCCAGTTCCAGAGTTCATGTATGTTAATACTATGTGGGTGCTAGGTACCTATGTCGCTCATTCCAGAACGCCTGCGGCAAAATGTTATTATAATTGTCTCGACAGGGGTTGTCAAGCGGAGATAGAAGCCTTCGGGCGGCTTGAAATCTAAGACAGTTATGCTGATCGCTAGGTTGACATCGACATTCTTCTAGTGATCTCGCCGTAAATGCCTCCTAAATATCCTAGAGTCCTAATGGGATAATTGGGCAGTGTGCTGATGATATTGATGAAAGTGTAAAAAAAATCCTACGCGTTTCTACGGCTAGTGAAACCTAAGTGTTCAAGCAATTTCATATCCGCAATTTAGCTCCCGGTTCACTTTCCCGACAGTAGGTACAGTCCATTTCCATTTACCTATCTAATTCATTCGGGGACACATCGTGTCTGTGTTTCCCCTTATACATGGTTAAATCAAGAACGTTGGCGAAAATCCAGGAAGTCGTTCAGCCCAAAAATTCTCCTCTTCATACAAATTTACCGATCAGCTGATTATCATTTTATATGAAGACGTATTATTTTCGTTTTTGACATTGGGTTCCCTTGGGAACGTTGTTTGTTTGGTTCTTTAGTATCGTTAAATTGTTTAATTTGACCTTGGATTATCTCAATCCGAGTATCCACAAAACCGAGTTAATGTTGAATAATTCGAGCACGTAGGAATACATAGAGCAGTAGTTATTACGAGCATACGTTTACTTTACGTATGTAAAAGCAGATCGGAAAGATGCAAATAAAACGCTCTATACAGAGTCTAAAAGGACCTCAAGTAATCAGCTATTGGATAATAAAAAAACAAAAAAATTATGATGTTTTTATATGACAGATGGCGCTTACAAAGCTACAAAAGATTGAATTGATTAATACCTTATTATTATTTTCACAGCTAAAGATCGCACAAGTACGCATTGCTTTTATACATAGGTAACCAGCCAGAAAGAAAACAAAGATAAAGCTATAGATTTATTTTTTTTATTGACCGCACAATTTGAATCAACTTGTTTTTAGCTTCATCAGCGCCATCCGTGGTCTTTTATGAAATCGTTTGACATTTTTTTTTATCCAATTAGCCATTGTCTTAAAAACGTTGTTGGGCGACAAAATACAAAATAGACAACTTTTTGCCTCTGGAGATGACATTTTGTATGGAGATGAAATTCTTTTTTCAATTTCCCCTCTTTCTTGCCATAGTAAAAGTTGTCCGTTCATATTAACGAACCAAACAACGTTTCTAAGACGTCCCGCCCGGGGTCTTATACACGCAGTATATTCATACTAATTTATCGCCTACTCGAAGCCTACTCTAGCAAAGTGTTTTCTTAGCAGATACCTTGTTGCTTGCCGTTTGTGTCTTTCCTCTCTTTTGCTTACAAACAAATAGGTGAAAGTCTGTCAAAGAGAGCTCCATAATTCTTGACAAACAACACAATGAATCATTATCTTATTGCAATGTTGTTAACATTTGTTAATACTCCTTTAACATAGTGATGAATCAATAAGAATAATAGGTAAAAATTGTAGCATCTTTATTGAAGGTCAGAGGAACTGGTTATTTATATGGTAATACGGGACAAAGTGCACTCGTGCACTGCGTTTAGTTACAACCATATTTTATAATATTCCTAAACTACCTACTAAAGTTTTGGAAAGACAGAATGTCACAAAATAAACACGCTATACTGGTCTAAAACATAAAGTATAAAAAAACAACAAGCTAGTATACCGAAATCAGACATACTAAATTAACTGTAAAATATCTCAAAAGTCATGAAATTTTTGCACCTTGTGAACACCAATATATTTATGGAGTTTTAACTTTGTGAAATAGTGATGTACGGCTAAAAATGTGGTCTATCGGATTTGATGACAGTTTCTTTGTCACTAAAACATCAATAAGGTAGAGTTGTTGGAGTATAACGAGTAAAATATAAACCTTAAAATCTAATGACATTCATAAGAATTTCAACCTTGGGGTGGTAGACCAGGTTCTTTGTCGACTCTAGGTATATCCATATTAAAGTGTTGAACTCAAAGTCCAAATTTATAAGAACATGCTCGCGTCAAAATTAAGTAGGTAGGTATGCTATGTACCTATATACTATTTTAAGTATGTAACAATAATAATCAATGTAAGTATTTGTAAAGTGTAGTGTTTTAATAAATCAATCACAATTATATTAAACTTCCAATAGGACAACCTGAAGAACAGCAAAACGTCATTCATACCAGGTGGATATACCACTTACGCGAACCAAACGGTTTGAGTCTACTTTTATCGTGGGAACCGGCAGGATGTGGAATAACTTGCCGGAGTCTGTGTTTCCTGCGCAGTACAGTCTGAAGGTCTTCAAGTCGCGGGTAAATAGGTAGGTACCTAATGAAAAAGTGTGCTCCATCGTAGACCACATCACTGCTTAACATCAGGCATGATGGTGGTAAAATTTCTGTTCATTGTGTTTTTGTTTAAAAAAAAGCTCCTTTAATGTTTAAATTAGATTAACTGGAAGAAATCGCTATGAGCGATAGTCTCCTTTTGCATTTTTTTACACTTGTAATGTACAGCAGTGGCGTGCACACAATATAGGCAACAAAAGAGACACTGCCTACGGAGGTCCTGTGATAACATATATATCGTAAAGACAAGTTACTTATACATAGGTGTCAATCCTTGGGGATTACTGCCTACCTTGTCATAAAAGCCAGTGCACGCCACTGATGTACAGGGTGTAATAAATAAACAGTATATTATTCATTCATTGCCGAACAAAAAGTAAGAACGAAAAGAGAAACAAAGTAAAAAAAAATGTTTTTAATATACAACTAGGACGTGAGTGTTTAACTGATCAGTTTAACCGAAACACGATTGAAAAATAGTCTTAAATAGTATCTTCACACGGCATCATCACGTCGAGACACGGTTCGAATTTGAATCCATCAACTTTGTATTCGCTACATTGCATGCGACCTCAAGTACCTACCTACCTATTTCTGTGATTTGCAAGTGTGTACGTACTTACCACAAGTTTCAATGACCCTGGATGCAAGATGGTTTGTTTGCGGTTTGTAGTGCCTTCATGGAGTTCCAAAATAACTTGGTCTCCGTCACTGTATAGATTTCACACAACATTCGTTTGACAACACACTTGACGGAATATGACACGGCAAACGAATGCCTCATCGAGAGTGAAAACGACTTTCTGTGTATGAGTATGATCTTTGCGCATGAGCATCGCCCCCTTCACCGACGATGCTTTTACTTTTTTTTTAATAATATTCTGGCACAGGTCATTGGCCAGAGCTTATCAAAGAATTTCGGTGAAATGCAGTTTGCAACGAGCAACATGAATCAAACAATCATTAATCGATTACTACAGGTTGTTAGAAAATGTAAATTTCTATTCTAGACACATTTGAACGAAAGCTCTTGTTATTCGATCGTCATCGTTTGTAATGATAATGGAGGAATCTATTATAAATAATTAATGACTTTGTGACGTAATTTCGTTTATTAGTAAGTACTAAGTTGACTTAGGAGGTTTCTCTATTCGTTTCAAAGTAAAGGCAAGCACATACTCAACCGAAGATTACTGAAATTGTACGATTATCCAAAGCCGTCTATGGTAAAGTAAGCGTAAGGGAACCGGCATTTAGGTATCATATATGGTATCTATGGCACCACATATTGCTTTAAGTAGTCACTTACTTGGCGAAATGTAGGCATTTCATGAGCAAGTACATCGTAAAATACCATCGCTGCTTAACTCTAGAGAGGATGGTGGTCAAACTTATGCGAAGTAAAAGTACAAAACAGTTGGCCAACCCATCTCGATATTATTTGGACAAAAGTACCTAACTACATAATTAACACATTTATGGACAGTCAAATTAAGACAACAGAATTTTTATTGTTATCACGTCGACGGGCGTTATGTGTCCCCGAATGTGTTAATAATGATTACGTTGCATAAAGCAATTAGGGTTTAATGTCCCCATCTTTATTTTAACGTAGGTATGTCACAACACTTAGCAATTATATCATACATACCTACCTATAGTGCGTGGTTGCCTTCATGTTAGTGAGTAACCACTTGCTTCAATCACATTGTTATACAAATATTCGCACACAATACGTACCATCTTACAATCACATAACTACGGAATTCAATAAACAAGGAAACGTTAGTAAAAACACACATAAAAGTGAAACAATATTTGTGCTAACAACAAACATGAGGAGAGAAATAACAATTATGCATAATGTAATTATGTTGACACTAACAATTCGCTTAAGAAGAATATTGAATTGAAATTACAATTCGACATTGTCTAACTAGATGTTAAAATATTGACTCTGTACTAACACCGTTGAATAACGTAAAAAATGTAACCAATTCTTAATTTAAAATCATTTGTCGACAGTGTCGCACCGGATGTAAATGACAAGAGGTAGAATTGGACAGCTAAACTTGTTTGTTTTTTTTTTAAGTAAAGAGGTTATGCATCACAACATCAAATATACCTTTAAATAAACAACATCTAGAAGGTTTCGTTTAGTATTTTGGAAATCCCTGGAAGTGATCGGTTCTTGCGTCATTGGGATGTTCCAGCGACATATTCATTGTTTTTTTAGTCACTCGCTGGCAGATAACATATTATATTTTTAACCCCCCGACGCAATAAGAGGGCTGTAATAAGTTTGACGTGTCTGTATGTGTATCATAACTCTCGAAATAATATATCTATTACAATAAAGTTTTTTTTGTTTGAAATCTGATTTGAACGAGTATCTTCTTAGCTATCGGTAATCGATATTGGTTCACCCACTCAAAAGTAGGGGTTGAAAGTGGGGATGAAAAATGTAACTTGAGTAAATTTGTCCAAATAATAGTTGTTGTTGTTTGGGCATCAAATGAAAGTGCACGACACGTGTATTTAAAATATGTTATGTATATGTATTTATTAAATGAAAATTGGATAATTTGTTCAAAAGTTATGAAGCTTGAAAGTGGGGATAAAAATCGAGTTTATACATAAATGTTCAAGTGGGGTATTAAATGAAAGGGACCACGGAACATTCAAAACCGGATCATTTTTCTTAATTTGCAATTTAATTATGTAAGGTGTACTTCTGTAAAGTATGTATAATAATCACAATAAGTATATTAAAAAATACTATGTACAAGCATACATTATATTCACATATGGGACCAATACTTGTCACATTCTTTCATTGAAGTATTTATTAAATAAATTCTGCTGATATTATTAAACGCGACTGTGTGTGACTTTAATGTTCAGTAAACAAGGGTTAGATCCAACCATCCTGTCTGATGTTAAGTACAACATTAATTTACCTTATAGGAAACCTTATTTGAAAGTACACATAGGCGAAATCAAGACGAGAGCGAGCGGAATAAACTGCGAGTAACGCCGTCGTCTGGTTAAGTATAACTCTTTTATACAAAAGCAGATTTAGTTTTTATCCCTTAGATTCCCTTTCCACAACGGGAAACAAATCCAAAAGGCTCTTGTGGATGTAATGCAGAATTATACTAACCACTCTGGAAAAAACGTATGTGAAAATAAACTGAATAATTGCACTTGCATTAAAGGCTTCTATTTTAAACCTATTGTTGCTAATATGATGTTTAAATACTCACCCACTAGTTAAATTTACAAATGCGAGGCTAAATACACATAGGTATATCATTCTAACACTATGTACAAAGAAACCTTGAAAAAATAACAATGTAAATTCTGTCCATAAATCAATGACTTTACTTTATTCAATAAACAGGCTCATTGAAAAAAATCTAAAAATAATCTCTCTATAGTTACTAAAACTACAAAGATAGAGTTTGTTTCATTAAACGCGCTAGTCTACTACGCGCTAGGGAACTACTGGTCCAATTTGTATAATTCTCGTCGACTTGAGTTAACGTCTTTACCAGATCGTCAGACAACTTTGTAAGATGTCTATGCACCCTGTGCTTTCCTATTCATGACCGCCGCTGTAGATCTGGCATAGGAAATCTTTCAACTATCCTCGGACCCAACTATGTGTCGTTACTTCCGCTCTGGGAATCTCGATTAAGTATAATATAAGTACACGAGTAATCAGAACCTTTGAAGTCATTAATACTCTTAGGTCAGTAACTTCTTACAGTAAATTACTGAGAAAACCTTTGGAAAAGCGAATGTAAACTAGTTAGCTTGTCAACCAAACAAGTTCTATCAATAACCGTTTCCGGTCCCATTCAATTCAAGGCGACCAAGTTCTTTTGCTAAAAACCTGGTCAAGTGCGACACGCGTTCCTGTAATAGGGTTCTGTAAGTGCCTACTTTCATTTTTAATAGAGAGAAGGTCCTGTTACCCATGACATTAAGTATCTCACGAGGATCTTGCCTATTAAAGCGTGCGAGATTTAGATGGGCAAAATAGTAACTATATCGGTGACAGATGGCTCATCGCTTAATCTCCTCAATTTCGTACTTAATGGGACAACTGGCACTATGAGTCATAATATTAAGTTATATTGAGTAGTGTGGTTTTATTGGTATTTTTACAAGAATAGCGAGTAAATTTTTCGTGATAATATTTTAAGTTTGACAGGATCTTTTGGCGCAGGTTTGCTGAATAAGTATCAAATATAAGTACTTACCTAATTTCTTAGCACGCCTGTATTTCTCCTTTCCTTTTTTGGTTTGCTCATCCATGTATTATGATAATTTGGAGCAATATCCATCAAACTTGCTTTTTATAAACTGTGAATGTTTTAATATCCCTATTTCATTGAAGCCGATAATACTGAACCATGAATTAAAGAAGTTTTGCCAAGTCAATCTGATCCATTCACATCAACCTTGGTAATCTGGTTTTGTGATTTATGAAATGCTACATTATCTACAACTTTACAGAGACGTCATGCTCTATTTTTGGGAATTGATATCATATTTGTAGATACTATTTCGAATTTTCCAATCAAAGAGTGGTAGAAAGATGTACTTACTAGTGGTGGTACCTACTACTAAGCTATGTTATGGATAATACGTGTTTACTTAACTATAATCAGCAGGGGTCTGTTGGTATTTATTCTTACCCCATAGCATTCCTGTTTTTAACAATGTATTTTTTATTTTAAGTTTCATTACCTAAACATTCTGATGTACAAAACCTAGCTATCAACTTAAGTATACACTTAGTAAACAAATTCTAAATCGCCCTAGTGAAAAGCTTATGCGCGTCATTATTCCGAAAACAAACTATCTTATTTATTTATAAGTACTTTTTAAGTATCGTGGAAGTATCCATACGCCAAATCAGGAGGAGTCATGTAAGACATGACGGCTATGTCTGACGCAGGTACAAAAGATATCAACGCATGTCGAAAAGCCAAAACCATTAGTGTGCACAAAAACGTGAGCTGCGGTCGCGCATTCTTGGTAATCACTTAGGGAAAACGCCAAATGATATTTGTATTTGATGAGTTTACATACGGAGGATGGATCCGGGGGTAGGCAGAGGTAATTTCAATTTCCTAAATATGTAAACTTGCAAAACGTACAACTTAAATACTCGTAGATATTTTTTTTCAGTTACGAAGGCGGATGTAAAATAAAATGCACGTCAATCATACCGTCGAAAAACAAGTGAGGTTTTCGTAATTACTTATTATAACTGTACGTACTACTTACTTTTAAGTTACTTAGTACTTTTTATTAGATGAGGGCGTACTTATGAATCCAAAACCTTACGCAGTATTCTAGTGCAATTAAACTAGAATATTATTTTACAGAGTCGTATGAGACTATATCTAGATCCACATATTTTCGACTTTCTTTCTTTCAGTCACAAAAAAAAGTTCTAAACCCTGTACACCGGCTAATAATAAGGTATAAAGTTTACCTCAACTAAGAACTAAGTATAAATAATATTCATTTCACTTCAAGAACAACATTATTCGAAAGACGTGATGAAAAGGTAGGTAATACATAAAAAGTTCACCAGATTTGATCCGTAGTAAGTACTTATGTCATAGTTTGCATTTCAAATTATCTACCTATTATGTATGTGGAGTCATATACCTAGTATCATATCGCTAATCGTGACAGACGTACCTTTTTTATTTCCAGGAAATCTGATGTCGTGGTTCGATTGTGTGCGACAAAATGTGTTGTACCTACGAGTATATTTACGTCATTTGGGTATTCTAGACAGGACATTCATCCTGCATCTGTTCCACACCTAACATACCTACTTGTTAAAAGTGTGTGTGTGAAGTTCCTGAGCAATTGACGTTGCACTATTTAATGCGAGCACTGCACGTTGGCACTATGAGTTACAAATTTATCTTCGATTGAATTCGCCAATTTGTAGGCCGGCTTTGGTCATACATTACGTGCATACAAAAAAGCTTATTTAAGAAATTAATTTATCTAAGATATTAATTTCTAAATGACAACAGAAGTACAAAGTTAGTAGTATTAGGTAGTAGTATAGAGTTATAGATTAAAAACTTAGGCAAGGAATTCTCTCGTCTTCATAAATAAGACGATGTCGGAAGCGACACGAAGAATCTTATCCTCTGTAAGTGCCTTCTTATTCTCACAGGACCTTGACTTTTTCAAGACTTCCTCCACATATTGAGCTGGTAAAATGTTTAAGGTTTTTTAGTATAGCTGATAAGCAAGTGTTTAGCCTGTCTAGAGTTAACAGCAATGTGACCTAAGGTGGACGTCATCTGGAAGACCTGTGACGTTTACCTGTGACTTGAAACGGCCAGACTATTGTGGTCTTCTTGTTTTACTACCTTTTGGAATTAATGACCGGTACTTGCATTATTGCGTTTACGCCATTATCCACTATTCAAAAACAATAATGTACTTTAATAGGAATAAATAAGCAATAAATGCTATTATACACCTATATTTTACCTTCACCTGGTACCTACTTTTAATCAAATTTATTGATGTAATCAAGGGAGGTACCAGGTACCTAACTAACCAAAAACTAGTTTTTGTTAGGTAGGTATTTTAAACCTACAATTACACGCCTGTTAGATAGGGGACTCAGTTGTTAGATCTTAAGTCCAGAATTGTGGTGAATTCTGAATCATCATATAAGCTTGTCTCAAATATTCCTATATTTACTGTATTCTAAGATATAACGTACGTACATTGCAAGTATATACACGAATAGGTAATATTCATAAGTAACCAACAGTTATAAGGCCATCGCATGACCACAGCTAGTTTATAGTTTTAGGTGGCTAAGTACAGTGTTTTGTTCTAGATGTTGACCTAAAATTGAGGCTACATTGCGGTAAACTAGGTTAAGCACATTAGTTCTATTCTTAATACAAAATGTAGGTACTGATTTTATGTTGTATTTTAATAATTTGCTATATTTCTTTTTCTTTGAAGGTTAAAAAAAGAAAATATATGTATTGTAATTATAGTAGGTTTCCTAAGTGTCGTATCTAAGTAGAGTTGTGGTACTTACTTGGGATTTTCATAATGCAACTTTCCTATCCGTGAGAATATCATCTCGTACTCTTTTCCATGTGAAAAAGATGAAAATCTCTCGTTACGAAATAGTTGCATAAAATATATACGAGTATATGAAAAGGTGGAGAACGAAACCTCACTTTTGAAAATTTCGGTTTTTTTATGGCCTATGGGCATCAAATATTAAATTGAATGATGCCAACAAGAAAAATCTCTTCAAAATCCTTTATTTTTCATATGATCTACAAGTGAAAATTGTTCAAAAGTCTTGAACAAAACCACATTTTCCGCTATTAAATTTGATAATATGCATTTATGCATATGTGTATCATATTTAAGTTGCTGCTCTTAAATTGACAATGGATAGAAGCCTGCTAAAACTAACAGGTCAGGCAATTTCGACATATGGTATTATTATTTTTAATAAGATGTTAGAACAATAATTAATTTATTCATGCAATAAAGATTGAGCATTTAGTATGTATGCATGCAATACATTTACTAGGCATGTTTTAAAGGTTTTATTTAAAAAAGAAGCATACAGTTAGTCTGGTATTTCACATTTCTGTTACCGCGCCCAAATTTGTGATAACAACAGCATTTTTATTTGTAGAAATCAAGAAAGTACCTAATTTTATTTTATTTTTTTAACATTGATAATGCTTTGTCGTTGTTAGCGTTACTAATACTAACAAACACAAAACCGTTATATTGGGCCTCTCGTTAATCGACACATAATAAACGCAACGTTGCATTGTTTCTTCCACGTAGTAAACAATAACTAATAGAGTTGTTGACTCGATTGTCAAGTCGTTGACTCTATATTATAATATCGAGGTTAACGATGTCCTAAGATAAATAAAATTACTTAATAATGCCATAAGTGTTTATTCGAACACTAGTAGGCACAATTTTTATTATCATCTTCTGGGCAGAGGTTTTCGGCTTCTCTTATTCAGCTTCTGCCATCTTGCGCATATCATCAGTCCACCTTACCTGAGGGCGTTCTCCACTCCGTTTGCATCGGATGGATTCCATTGGAGGATTTCATCTCGGATGCTCGAGAACTCGTTTGCTCCAACAGTCATCGGTTCTACGGCTAATGTGGCCGGTTCACTGCCACTTTCCTCCCACTGCAGTTTCCTGAACCATCTTCGGTACAATCTTAGGACTCTCTTTTTTACAAATAAAACCGCCCTTTTTTAACCGACTTCAGAAAAGGAGGAGGTTATCAATTCGTCTGTATTTTTTTTTATGTTTGTTACCTCAGAATTTTCGCCTGGTTGAACCGATTTGGATGTTTTTTTTTTTATTTGAAAGCCGGTGCTTCCCGTTTGGTTCTATATAAATTTGGTTCAGTTCCGACAATGGCATCCATGAGAAAACCACATAAATAATAAAATAAAAAAAGTTTTCTTTTTTCTTTAAGTAGTTTCTTGTTTACATTTTTAATCCATCGTCATTGATTACACCTATTATTATAAGTTTAGAGAGAAGGCCTAACTTTTATGAAAATGAAAATGAAATATAGTGGTTACCAACGTATCTCGTTTTTAGAGCCTATATACGCTACATAACGCTCATACGGTGAAGGACAACATCGTGATGAAACCTACAAACCACAAGTCATGAACCCTATAATGGCGATGGGCTCACCCTCTTGTCACGTCAAATTGACGGGTTTAATACGCTTGGTGAACCGTAATCATACATAATTTGCTTAGCATCTCTGTCCGCTTTCGTAATAAAAGTACTGGTTAAGTTCGTTCTTTTTTGTTTAAAATTATTTGTAAAATGTTTTCTTTAATTAATCGGATTAGTAGTATCGGGGCCTATTCAATTGAAAAATCAATACTTTCCTACATAATATTACTCTAAAGTATAGATTAATTGAGGTATAACACTCAACCCTCTGTAATAGAAATGAAGATTAAAAACTCTTCAGGTCAAATCGTCAGATCGGTAAATAAAGGTACATCGCTGACCTGCTAACTGTTTTACGTAACTGTGTGAATTTGCGAAACAACAAATTGCACCCACAACGGTTGAGCCGTTTAGCAGGAAAAGAACGTCCGCTCGAGCTATTACACACCACCACACACAATTCAAGTGACGCTAATTGTCAACTTCTATAGGAAGTTTGACTGGATGGTATGATTTCGTTGTGACATTGTAATGTACTTAAGTACGAAATGTGGAAATAGTGAATTTAACTACCGTAAATAAAATAAGCATTCATGCAGGTACTTACCTAATGTAGAAAGCATATACTTACCTATATTTTTAATTTTAGTGCAATAATAGGTAAGTATTATTGCACTAAAATTGTATAATCGCAAACTTAATACTACATATAATTTTGTTCCAGTTAACCTTGGGCTATGTGGTGTGGTCAAGGTGATTTCAGGAAAGAATGTTACACAACATAAGTTACAACATAGTTATAATCAATATAAATGTTACACATAAAAACATTCACATGCACATAGATATTACATAATATACACCTATTACAATATTTTATAGATCTAAGGGCGTATACAGAAAGAAAACTTTGATTGTATAATCAGAACTGGTTAACAGTTTTCTTTCTGTTACTTTTCTTTCTATACAGAAATACTGTCTACGCCGACATTTCTATGAAATTACCTATCGGCGCTGGTTACCAGCTTTCATTCTGTATACGCCCTAATATTAGACATAATTTTCCCGTATGTACGCTCTTTACCTATACTTACCTAGTTCGGTAAGGTACCTTATATGTGTGTGCCTACCTATATCACTATCGACGCTTAACAGAGTACAAGCACTCTAAGTCACAGCATACCAATGTGGGTATAACCACTTTTTTAAAGATCTTTATTTACGTAAGCACTTGTATTGTGGGCATAAGGTCAAGTTTACGATTCAAAATGAGTTACAAAAACTCAATTGTTAAGCAAACTGAGTACACTTTTAAACCAAAGAGCAATGTCAATTTGACTTTGAACGACTTGACAAATTTTGGAGTGAACCACTCTAGATGAAATATCAAATTCCTTAAATGTTATTAACGCCGTGCTTAAGTCATCATCATCAGACACATGACGTCCACTGCTCGACGAGAGCCTCCCCCAATGATTTCCATCATCAATTGTGGGGGGAGTAGCGCTGTGGTTTATCTCACAGAGTGTGCGTCTCACTGGCTGTCCTCTAGAAAGTCCCCTCGGCCGTCTCTTAAGACGGGACGAGACGGGAAAAGTTGGGCTGGGGTGGTGACACGTGTATTCTATTCGCCGTCACCACACGGCATAGTG
>SJJU01004878.1:0-14443 GCA_012932125.1 Conopomorpha cramerella
TTATGTGGCTGATGATGAGTTTGTCTTGCTTTTTGTCAATGAGTAGAGTTACCAATTACAGCTCTAGGAATGCTTTTTTTTAATATTATCCAGGATATTCTCAACCGTAAAGCGTCTGTAGTCCAGTTGGTCGGATACTTGTAACGGAGAGGTCGCGAGTTCGAGTCCGGCTGCTGGACGTGTACCAATGGGACTCTTTTTCAGAGCCTATGTACGCAACGCGACGCTCGTACGGTGAAGGACAACATCGTGATGGAATCCGCACACCACAAGGTGTGTGAACCCTCTAACGGGGCGATGGGCTCACCCCCTGTCACGTTGAGTTAAATACGCTTGGTGAACCGTGGGCATTTGTTATTAAGCAAGTGCCTCTGCCGCTTTGGGATTAAAAGGCGTGAAGATTTTTTTTTTTTCAATCATAATCATCATCATCAGCCCATACTTGTCTACTGCTGGCCATAGGCCTCTCCAATTGCACGCAACTGTGACCTGTGATCTGCACTTATGAAATTGAAATAAAATTAGCAACTTGTAACTGATGGCCTAAATTGACATCCTCTTCATTATGCTAAATATAGCCGAAGGGTCCTTGTATAGCATAAGTTTCTGTCCACCCCCTCTCGGGAATGACGGACGTGAGTGTGTGTATGTGTGTACCGTACTTGAAAACTTTACCCCTCCAATTCAGGGCAAGAGTCTTCTGAACGATCCGATGCGCTTCGACGTACTGGACGCGTCAACCCTGGAGCAGAACATATCCGGCCTGCAGCCGGACACCCGGTACAACGTGCAGGTGGCGGCGCTGACGAGGAAGGGAGACGGGGACCGGAGTCCTCCCGTGCCCGTGCGCACGCCTGGAGGGGTTCCTAACAGACCTGATGTTACTGTCAAGTAAGTGGACAATTGATACTTTAACTAATATTTTATTGAAGTCATTACAAAGTTTGTATATGTTTTTTCTTTTAAGGTTTGACTCTAACTCTGGTATCCGTGTAATCATAATCCTTTATTGTTTTATGTGGTATATTAGGTAATAGTTAAGTGACAAGCGTAGGAAATGTTTACATAGTTAGTTTTGTGGGTTTTTTACTTTCTATTCTAAAATTGTCTAATCTAAAATTGTTGTAAAGAACCGTTTCCAATTTAAATGTAAAATAACAGACATTATATTTATTTATTGGAAAGAAAACAGACATAAACATATTATAAACTTACATTCATTTCATAAAAATAAGCTATATTACAGAGAATGAATCACGAAAACATATCTGTCTAACCTAACACAAAAAGCATGATTTATGTGCATGTAAAACTACTTACCTATTATAATGTATTTTAGAGAGTACAACAGAACTTGTAACAAAGTATTAATTATATTTTTTGTTACAGAGTTCTCGATCGTGACCCCATAGTATCCATCGAACTGGAGTGGGCGACTCCAACCCAAACATACGGAGAACTACTCGGTTACCGCCTGAGGTATGGCATCAAGGATCAGCCTTTGAAGGAGGAGAACTTTTCCGGCACTAAAGTGAATACGCATCGAATAAACGATTTGGAACGCGGCGTTCAGTACGAGTTCCGTGTTGCTGGAAGAAATCATATCGGCATAGGTCAGGAGAATATCAAATACTGGCTAACACCCGAGGGTCCGCCCAAAGGTCCGCCCACCAACGTCACGTACCACTTCCAGACGCCCGACGTTCTCAGCGTCACATGGGACCCTCCCGCCAGATCCGAGAGAAGCGGACAGATCAGGAAATATGACATACAATTCTATAAAAGATTCGATCAGACCTCCGCCATTGAAAAAAGTACAAACTCCACCAAGGCTGTGTTCACAGGTTTAGAAGAAGATGCACATTACCTGTTCCGCGTCCGAGCGTACACCGACAAAGGCGCTGGTCCGTTCAGCAAAGATGTCACGGCGCATACAGAGCGGGATATCGGCAGAGCACCCATGTCTGTGAAAGCTGTAGCTACATCGGAGTCTGGTGTGGAAGTTTGGTGGGACCCCGTGCCTTCTAGGAAGAAGATCATTGGCTACGTCATATTCTACACGATGACGCCAGTCGAAGACCTGGACGAATGGCAACATAAGACGGTCCACATGACACACTCTGCGGATCTGGAGAATTTAGAGAAGTTTGCCGAGTATGCAATTGCTGTAGCGGCGAAAATGGCCGACGGTCTTGGAAGGTTATCTGAAAAGGTCACAGTCAAAGTAAAAGCTGAAGAAGTGCCTTTGAACCTTCGTGCTCAAGACGTTTCCACGCACTCCATGACGCTCTCGTGGTCGCCACCGCTGAGATTAAACCCTGTGAGTTACAGGATATCCTATAACGCGATCAAAGAGTTTGTTGACTCATTGGGCATGACGCAAACCCTAGAAATACCGAGAAAAGAAATTGTTGTTAAACACGAACGGACATCCTTCTCCGTCAACGATCTGTCTCCATTTACGACGTACAACGTGAACGTGAGCGCCATACCCAACGACGAGTCATACCGGCCGCCAACCAAGATCACCGTCACCACACAAATGGCTGCGCCAAAACCCATGGTCAAGCCGGACTTCTACGGAGTATCTGAAAACGAAATACTCGTCATCTTACCTCAAGCGTCGGAAGAGTACGGCCCAATCTCCCACTACTACCTGGTCGTCGTGCCCGACGACAAGAGCCACAACCACAAGAATCCCGATCAATTCCTCACTGACGACTTAATAAAGAACAACGCTAGAACCGATGACGAAAATGCTCCATACATCGCAGCAAAATTCCTGCAAAGGAACATTGCATACACGTTCCACCTCGGCAATGATGATAACTATGAAGGTTTCTTGAACCGAAAACTGAACCCTATCAAGAGGTATCGAATTTTCGTCAGGGCTATCGTTGACACTCCTCAGAAACATTTGTACACCTCGAGTCCGTTCTCTGAATATTTGGCCCTGGACATGCGCGCGGCGCCCCCCGGCGAGGAGCCTAGTAGGCCAAATACTAAGGAAAACCACGGCGACCCCGAGATTACGATCAGACATAACAATAAAGAAGCTGGCATGGTGTGGATCGTCGGTCCCAGTATAGCGGCCCTCTTGCTGTCTCTGTTGCTGGTGATGCTGTTTATTGTGAAGCGCAGACGTCACCCGTGCAAGACACCGGACCAGGCGGCCGTGACCCGCCCTCTGATGGCGGCCGACGTCGGGTTCGGAGCGCCCTCCGATCCCGTCGAGATGCGGAGGCTCAACTTCCAAACCCCGGCCATGATATCCCACCCGCCCATCCCGATATCGGAACTCGCCGAACACATCGAACGGCTGAAAGCCAACGACAACCTCAAATTCTCCCAAGAGTACGAGAGCATCGAGCCCGGCCAGCAGTTCACGTGGGACCACTCCAACATGGAGGTGAACAAGCCCAAGAACCGCTACGCGAACGTGATCGCGTACGATCACAGCCGAGTGATTCTGCAGCCGATCGACGGCGTGCTCGGCAGCGACTACATCAACGCCAACTACTGCGACGGGTACCGCAAGCACAACGCGTACGTGGCGACGCAGGGCCCGCTGCAGGACACGTGCGCGGACTTCTGGCGCATGTGCTGGGAGCTGCGCACCGCCACCATCGTCATGATGACGAAGCTGGAGGAGCGCACGCGCATCAAGTGCGACCAGTACTGGCCGTCGCGCGGCAGCGAGACCTACGGCGCCGTCACCGTCACGGTGAGCGAGGTGCAGGAGCTGGCCACGTACTGCGTGCGCACCTTCCAGCTGGCGCGGGCCGGCTGCGCGGAGCGTCGCGAGGTCAAGCAGCTGCAGTTCACGGCCTGGCCCGACCACGGCGTGCCCGAGCACCCCGCGCCCTTCCTGCACTTCCTGCGTCGCGTGCGAGCCCTGGCCGCGCCCGGCGCCGGGACCGGGCCCGGGCCGGACGCGGGCCCGCTGCTGGTGCACTGCTCGGCCGGCGTGGGCCGCACGGGCTGCTTCGTCGTCATCGACTCCATGCTGGAGCGCGCGCGCCGCGACCGCTCCGTGGACGTGTACGGCCACGTGACGTGCCTGCGCGCGCAGCGCAACTACATGGTGCAGACGGAGGACCAGTACGTGTTCATCCACGACGCGCTGCTGGAGGCGGTGGTGTGCGGCGACACGGAGGTGCCGGCCCGCAACCTGCACGCGCACATACAGAAGCTGATGCGCCTCGACCCGGTCGAGAGCGTCACGGGCATGGAGCTGGAGTTCAAGAAGCTGTCGAACATGAAGATCGACTCGTCGCGGTTCGCGACGGCGAGCCTGCCGTGCAACAAGCAGAAGAACCGGCTGATGCACGTGTTGCCGCTGGAGTCGTCGCGCGTGTGCCTGTCCCCGCGCGACGGCTCGGACTACATCAACGCGTCGTTCGTGGACGGGTACCGCTGGCGCGCCGCGTACGTGGCGGCGCAGGGGCCGCTGCACAACACCGTCGACGACTTCTGGCGCATGCTGTGGGAGCACAACTCCACCATCGTCGTCATGCTCACCAAGCTCAAGGAGATGGGCCGGGTCAGTACATGCAATAGGAGGTTTTCTGACAGGTTGCTTATTACAGTTCTAAGAAATGTCAATAGGTGGCACTACCAAGACAGGGTTGTCATTTCATTATTTGTTGACAATTCTAAAATGAGTTTCTCCTCGAGATCATGTCTGATTAGCGCCATCTGTGAGATGTTTTGGAACTACTTTTGACATATTTGAAGCTATCAGAAAACCTCTAATTTCCCTTTGTTTCGATCGAAAATCGGTTATATTTGCAAAGTAATTTTTATTTTTACCTGTAACTAGCAGATAAACCGCCATACTTTAGTAATTGATACTATCAGTTCCCATCACCAATCACGTTAGCAAATTAGAAATGGTTGATATATCGGTATTTCCGTAACAAGTACAATCAAAGAATTCCACAGATTTACACTTATTGCCCTTTTCAGGACAAAAATTACTAATGACATAATTAATAGTATTTTATTATTGTATTTTTAATGTATTGTAACTTTGAATTAAGTATGTATTAAAATGTTTAAGTTTTATATAATAAAATAATTAAATTGCCTAATGACATTAATGTTACTTTCAACCCTAGTGTAGTAGATTCTTGACCTGCTGTATCTATTAACTGCCAATTTATCAATACTGCGTGGTGTGTACAGGAGAAATGCCACCAATACTGGCCTTCAGAGAGGACGGTACGCTACCAGTACTTCGTGGTGGACCCCATCGCCGAGTACAACATGCCGCAGTACATACTCAGAGAGTTTAAGGTACGTCAATTTGCATATTGTATGGAGATGATAAAAAAAAATTGCGTTTCCCCGCATTGTCGCCATAGTAAAAGTTGTTCATATCGACGAGCCCAATAACGTTTCTAAGATCATTGCTCGGGGCATGACATATACACGCATCAAAAGTGTCTGGGGATCAAGAACATTTTGCGTCACAAGCGTCTGTGGTCCAGTTGATAGATACTTGACTTGTAACCGGGAGGTCGCGGGTTCGAGTCCGGCTACTGGACGTGTACCAATGGGACTCTTTTTCAGAGCCTATGTACGCAACGCAGCGCTCGTACGGTGAAGGACAACATCGTGATGAAACCCGCACACCACAAGGTGTGTGAACCCTATAACGGCGATGGGCTCAACCCCTGTCACGTTGGGTTAAATACGCTTGGTGAACCGTGGGTATTTGCTTTAGCAAGTGCCTCTGCCTACCCCGCTTAGGGATTAAAGGCGTGAAGTGTATTTTTTATTCTAAATCTCATTTATTTAAATCAAATCTAATCTTCTGGATTGGTCTCCTACCTAATTCCCCATGCCTGTGTCAATGACTCATCACCACGTTTTGAATAAATTATGAATGAATTCAGTTTTTGTAAAATATATTCTTGATTGCAATCTTCTAAAATGTACTTGATCCCTAGACACTTTTGATGTGTGTATATGTATGTATAGATCAGTGTTTAACGTGTGAACCCCGGTGTCAGGTGACGGACGCGCGTGAGGGGGCGTCGCGCACAGTGCGCCAGTTCCAGTTCACGGACTGGCCCGAGCAGGGCGTGCCCAAGAGCGGGGAGGGGTTCATCGACTTCCTGGGACAGGTGCACAAGACCAAGGAGCAGTTCGGACAGGACGGGCCCATCACTGTACATTGCAGGTTTGTGCTTGTTAACTAATGTCGTTTAAGTAAAAGTAAATTCCGTCACTTTGCCGGAGTCTGTGTTTCCTGCGCAGTACAGTCTGAAGATCTTCAAGTGGCGGGTGAATAGGTACATACCTAATGAACAAGTGTGCTCCATCGTAGACTACATCGCTGATTTTACATCAGGCAGGATGGTGGTCAAACGCTTGTTCATAGTGATAAAAAAATATTGCTAATGGCAACAAATACGGTAAATTTCTATACTACCTGCTGGCAACACTGGCAAAACTTCGACAGCCAATCACAACATTTGGACCCAACCGCGCCACCTTTAACTTTTCAAATGAGCCAATCGTGTGTTTAGAGGAAGTTGGCGGTTGGCGTAATTTTAGTGGAAAGAAAAAAGAAAGTACTGGAGGTGGAGAATGGCGACGGATCGCCAGTTTTTTGTAGATTATAGTATCGTACAAGAAAGTTTGTGAGACTGTATACTTGTACTTGTTAACCCAACGTGAAATGTTATAATAGCATAAGTATTGCTAAATATAGTAGTAATAGTGTCCTCCTTTTATTTCACTAACTTAAGTAAATATTTAAGACGCTAAGAAGTAGCTTTTTATTTTTCAGTTAATTATAAAAAATGTAATGATACTACGAGTGTCAATTTCTTTGCAAAACCTTATTCACTGCACCACATAAATTATTAAATCATTACCCGCTACTTAGAAAATAATGTAGTTAATGTATTACAAAATTGTATTGAATGAAGTATATGTAATAAAAACTAGCTGACCTGGCAAACGGTGTTTTACCAATATACTTTATAGCCTATATGTTATTGTAGTTTATAAGCTACAATACTGCAAAGTTTCATAAAAATCCGTACAGTACTTTCTGCGTGAAAGAAGGACAAACATCCAGACGTCCAACCAAACTTTCGAATTTATAACATTAGTAGGATAGGATAGTTAATGTATTACAAAATTGTACTGAAATCATGTCGCATACAAATTAAACATAATCTTACTAATATTATAAATGGGAAAGTGAGTTTTTTGTTTGTTTGTTCCGCTTTCACGCTGCAACTACTGAACCGATTGCTTTGAAATTTTGCAGACGTATAGTTAGAAGTCCGGTTTAAATAATAGGGTACTTTTGATCCCGGAAAAAAAATTATATTCCCGAGGAAAAACAAAAATATTCCTTTATACCGCAATATAACCGAAGTCCACGCAGGCGAAGCTGCGGGCGGAAAGTCAGTATGTAATAAAAAAACCTTTTGAGGTATGTTTTTCTACCTCGCAGCCAAATCGCACAAAGACAGTTTTTTATAGATTTGTTATTTATATAAGTACAAGTTGACCCGGCAAACGTTGTTTTGCCAATATACATTATTAACAGTGTTTTCCTGTTATATGTATGTATTACATACACACATATAAACCTTCCTCTGAAAACATTATATATTAAAGAAACAGAATCCAATTCCGTCGCGCGTAGAAAGATCTAAGCATACACAGGGACAGACAGCGAAAGGCGAACGCTTGTCTTTGGTTAATTTCGCGGCTTAACACCCGGTTTAAACTATTAATATTGAGTAATTCGATTTGAAACGTAGGTAATATAATTTACTTATAATAACTAGGTCATCCTTTTTTATAGTGTACATGGACTTTAATGAACATGATTAGAACCCTCCTAGCGTTTGAAAAAAACTAAACTAACAAAATCATGTTTATCGACCATTTTATCGATAGAAATTTCTCCCAATATACCGTGTGTTAATGACGGCGAATAGGATACATGTGTCACCATCTCAGCCCAACTTTTCCCGTCGTGGGGGTCGTACGAGGCGGCCGAGGGAACCATCCAGAGAACGGGCAGCAGCGCTCTCTGTGAGTTAAACCACAACACCACTGCGATCGCCAACTCGCCTGCCAAGCGTGGCGTTTATTGACATTTCCCCCCAATTTATCATGGCCCTCGTCCAGCAGTGGACGTTATGTGGCTGATGATGACTTATATAATAACTAGCGCTTTCCGCCCGCGGCTTCGTCCGCGTGGACTTCGGTTGTATTGCGGTATAAGGGAATATTTTTGTTTTCCCTCGGGAATATCTTTTTTTTTTCGGGATAAAGTCCCTATTATTTAAACTGGGCTTGTAACTATACGTCTGCAAAATTTCAAAGCAATCGGTTCGGTAGTTACGGCGTGAATGCGGAACAAACAAACAAACTCACTTTCCCATTTATAATTTACTAAGATACTAATATTACTAAAGATAAGGATTAATAGAGATATTTATCGTTTGTTCGGGCCTTATCTAATGTAGGTACTTAAAAAAATCTGCAATGGAAATAAACTCAAGGGGTTGACTGGTACATACTACAATTAGTATTAAGCCCGCCTATTGTTGCAATGAAGTATTAAATAAACAACGTAAGCTCACATCATTTCGTAGCGAAAACTTGTTTTATATCAGCACATAAATAAATAAGAATCCTGAATAACAGCCACTAGATACCGAAGCTGAGAAGCAGTGGTCACTAATTGTTCACTGAATACCAGTAACATTGCATTGGAATTACTAATTAAAATGAACTTGTTAGTCTAAATTACAAATCGGTTTCAGTTTTCTTGGAATTCATTAACAATGTCATTGATGCAGCTTTTCAGAGAAAATGTATAATATTCGTTTATTTTTCAATTAATAATCTTATTCATTGAACGTTCGTATAATCATTAATTTATTACATAGCCATTTCTTTGTTGACAACGGTATTCTAAAACAATATTTGACTTTGCTTGCACTCGCGGGAACGATAATAGTAGAGTTTGCGGCCCACAGACGAGGCAAAAATGTTTGTTGTTTCAACACCCTAACAGGGTTTGTTCTTAGATGTAAGATTTACGCAATAAACACTCCCAACACTCAAACAACGTTTCAAAGACTTTCGTCCTTTTACACTCTGTATGTATGCTTAGATCTTTAAAACTACGCGACGGGTATGTATGCGTGTTTCTTAAATAGTTAGTGATTCTTGAGGAAGGTTTATATGACTGTGTTATACATGCATATGAAGGGTAGGTACCAGTGGCGTGCACTGGCTTTTACGACAAGGTAGGCAGTAATCCCCAAGGATTGACACCTATGTATAGGTAAATTGTCTTTACGAAAAATAGGTACCTACTTATCTACTCACCCACAAAACACAGGGCCTTCGTTAGCCCATGTCGTAAGTAGAACAATAAAGGATCTAGCAATAACTCTATTACCATCAGCTAAGTGTACCATTGTCTGTGCAGCGCGGGCGTGGGTCGCACGGGAGTGTTCATCACCCTGTCCACGGTGCTGGAGCGCATGCAGTACGAGGGCGTCGTCGACGTGTTCCAGACTGTGCGAACTCTACGCACACAGAGACCTGGACTTGTTCAGACTGAGGTATTTATATCTGTTTTTTTATTAAACGCGCACGGACTTTATAAGTCAATATTGTTCACCGGGTAATTTAGGTGGGCCGGACATGTTAGCCGTAGAACCGATGACCGTTGGGGCAAACGAGTTCCCGAGTGGACACCGCGTCTCGGTAAACGGAGTGTAGGACGCCCTCAGGCAACGTGGACTGATGATATACGCAAGATGGTTGGCATGATCTGGATGCGAGAAGCCGAAAACAGATCACAGTGGCGTGCAATTGGAGTGGCCTATGTCCAGCAGTGGACAAGTATGGGCTGATGCTGATGGGTATATATGGTCGCGAACATGATCTAAGAAAGCTTACCTTCGTTATTTTACTCGACGTTTCGACGCAATTGAATGCGTTTGGAATATATTCGCGCCTATACCCGGTGAACAATATTGAGGTATTTATACCAGTGGACGCCCCGCGATTTCATTCGCGCATTTTTATTATTAATTTCTATTAAAATATACCACCAAGTTTTAGATACCATACCATAACTCAAAAATTAACGTTTTTCCTGTAAAATAAAAATAAATACACTTCACACCTTTTAATCAGGGGGTGAACGATCGCCGTTAGAGTGTTCACACACCTTGTGGTGTGCGGGTTTTATCACGATGTCGTCCTTCACCGTACGAGCGTTGCGTTGCGTACATAGGCTTTGAAAATTAGTCTCATTAGCACACAGTAGCCGGACTCGAACCCGCGGTAACAAGTCAAGTATCCGCTTTTCTTGTATAAAATTCTATCCCACTTTTTACTCCCTTAAAGGATGAATTTTGAAAAATCCTTTCTTATCTCACGTAAACATCATAAAAGGAGCCCCTGTGCAAAATTTCAGCTTTCTAGGGTGAAGGGTTTGGGATGATAATCCCACGACCACCCAAGCCCTGCCTGCCTCTCGGCATACGGGCCATTCTCTGGAGACGTGCGCATCTACTTGCTTTTGCCTCTTTTCAACGCACACGTTTTTTTGACTCCATACAAATTATCTTTATCCGTCCCTGTTTTGTTGCCAACTCTCCCCTTTCTGGGGCATGACGACCACATTACGGAGACTTCGCGTCGGGTCCTCGTCGCGTCTTCAGTCGTTAACAGGCTTCATATGTTCTCCGAGCTGTATGCCAGCGATTAGCAAACTCACGCAAGCGTTCAAAGTTCCCTCGACGGCTAACCAGATCCCTAAAGTATATTGGCCCTGGCTCGATACGCTCCAGTTTATTAAGCATCTCATTCCTTGCCTCATTGTACAATCTGCATTCCCATAGTACGTGGTCCCTGTTTTCGCTCGCTTCGCCACAAGGGCACTGAGCCGTGTCGCAGAGTCATCCGGTGTAGTCGTTCTCTGAAGCATCCATGTCCTGTCAAGATTTGCGACACAATGTAGTCTGGTTCGATCCATCCGAAACTCAACCTTTCTGCAGTACTTGGGAAGAACTTGTGTAGATCCCGACCATCATCACTATTCTCCCAGCAAGACTGCCATTGGGCAACTGCAGCCTCTCGTTTTGATGTTTTTAATAGCTTGCGCTCCCTCGGAGCCAACTGGGTACCCTCCTCCTCAATTTCTCCCGCTCGTTGTACCTCAAGATCTGCTGGAAGTACGCCCGCTAGCACAGGTAACGCTGCGGTGCTGCAACATCTGTAGCCTTAGTGAGTAAGATCAGCGCCAACCTCTGCGTGCGTAATAGCGCCCTCCTCACGACGAACACCGAGACCCGGTGATACCATGTCGATGCAGCGTATGTTAGTGTAGCAATGTAGGTCCCGGCATAGATAATTTTAAGGGCGCGGTACTTGATGCCCCACCTGGTAGCTGAGATACGTGACACTTTACCGAAGCAGTTAGCGGCTTTCTCTCCCATGTAATTGGCGTGTGGTATGAAGCTCCTTGTCTGGTCTAAGATGACGCCGAGATATCGCGCCTCCTTGACGTTCGCGATTGAGGCACTGTCCATTTTAACTGTAGGCGATCTTTGAAATTTTCCTTTTACGGTCATTGTCATTGATTTTGCTGGAGAGAATCCCAACCGGTTTCTTTTTCCCCAGTTTGACACTTGAGTTAGGACACGTGAGGCGGTTCTTTCTATCTCCGCGCGGGACGAGGCCTCGATCGCGAGTGTCACATCATCGGCGTATGCTATTACATGCACTCCTTCTGGCTTCGGCAGCAATAGAAGATCATTGAGGAGTAAGTTCCAAAGAGTTGGCCCCATAACCGATCCCTGTGGACGCCCCATGGTCGATAATTTCCACACTGCCTGGCCGCCGGCGAAAATTCCTACTCTACGGTTGGTGAAATAACTTATGAGCATCCTGTACATGTTTGGAGGGATTCTAGTCTGTTTCGCTTTGAGGAGAATCATCGCCCACCAGGCATTGTCGAACGCGCCACTGATGTCCAAAAAGATCAGTTGTACATATTTAGATTTTGATACCTCAATTATTGAAATCAATTTCTTAAGTGCGGTGACAGTAGACCTGCCAATCGTAAAACCATGTTGATTTGGTGAGATATTACTTATCAAACAAGGAGCGCAAGCAATAATTACTCTTTCCAGTACTTTTCCCAACACGGGGAGTAATGTAATATCTACGTGATTAGATCGTGTTAATTTACGGGAATCGGCCTAAAAGCATGCCTCTAATAAGGACATGTGTAGCAGTACCTTAAAGAAGCCAAAACAAAATCGTATTTTGTATGCCAACTGAGCGCCCGATACTTTTCTATGAGGACGGTTTTGCGTCACCAATAGCGCTATTAAAGAATCGAGTTTGTGTTACATGTCACGTATGATTTCCACACACATAGATCTCTAACACCACTGAATACTCCTGTTCAAGCCTGGAATAGATCACCCGCGTCGAGCTTCATGCTGTGCGAATGGTATCTTGTTGTAATCACTATTGTACATCATCAGCCACATGATGTCCACTGCTGGACGAGGGCTTCCCCCTATGATTTCCGTGATCAATTTGCTGGACATGCCAATAATTGGGTTGGCGATCGCACTAGTGTTGTGGTTTAACTCACAGAGAACGCTGCTGCCCGTCCTCTGGAGAGTTCCCTCGGTCGCCTCTAACGACCTCCACGACGGGAAAAATTGGGCTGGAGTGGTGACCCATTTATACTATTCGCGGCACCACACCGCTATTGTACCAAAAGTACAGATTATAGCTTAAGACCAGTCTTATAGCGCTGTTAAAACTTGGCTAAGTTTAAGCCCCCTATTACTTAGATAAGTGTTACTTGCCGGGTCACTTGTCTAAACAAACAAAGCCTTCATTGTGGTCTGGAATGCGTTAGGCGAAACTCATAAGCCCGTATTCTGTATTAACTCCACTCGTGAGCAAAGATTCCTGGTCATAATAAAATTTGAATAAACTATATAATTCTGAAAGTAGTAATATTGAATACAAACTTTAAAAAACAGTTTCTTTTAATCAAGTAGCTCTCGACTGCGAGATATTTAGATGCGTTGTGTACACAGAATTATTTGTGACCCGGAATTTTGGCTTGCGTATTTAAGCGTTTTGTATATAAACGTTAAGCACTTCAATTAAAAAAAAAACCATCGCCATACATAATGTCATCTCCGGAGGCAATAAATTGTCTATTTTATATGGAGAAGAATTTTTTTTTTCATTTCCCCGCATTGTCACCAATCACCATAGTAAAAGTTATACGTATGTATTGACTAGCTCAACACCGTTTCTAAGACCATTGCTCCGGGTCCTTTTACCCCAAATGACTATTGATTCAGAAAAGATGTTCATCATATCCAACTAATACAAACTTGGTGACGGTGTGTTTGAAGTAGCTGCCGGAACCTAAAAGTAACTGTTTTCTGCGCTGTGTAGTCTAAAGGTCTTTAAGTCACGGGTAAAAAGGTACCTAACCAGCCAGTGTGCTCTATCGTAGACCACCTCGATGCTTAACATCAGGCAGGATGGTAAAAATGTCTAGATGGGTGACCCAGAAGCCCCCGGCTTGGTTCCAACACCTGTACAATATTTTTTTTTGTTTAGTGCTGATAAAATGCATCCATTTAGTCAGCGCTCTTATGGCTAGGAAAACATACCATAATGAGTGTAGGTAGAGATAGAACGTTTATATGATAGGTAGAACGTTTTATGTTTGGTCTGGTATAACGATTCTTTAACGAAATATTATTTATTTTTAGCTTTTATCTAACTGTACAATTTTTTTTTCAGCTTTGTATAACCCTATTATCAGACATTATTCATAGTTTAGGACATACATATTACAAAGGAGTGTAATATGTATATTTGAAGATAGTCTACAATATGAAAAGAAAATTGAACAGTCTTCTATGTGCGGACGGTCAAGAAAGTGGTCTCTTCCTGTGCAACTAAAACATCAATAAGGTAGAGTTTGAAAAGTAAAAAATGAACCTTAAAGTCTACATATTATGAATTTCAACCTTAGTATGGTAGATCAGATTCTTGTCGATTGTAAAGGTGAAAGAGTTCAGGATCAGTAAGTGAATGAAGATAGAGAAAGAATTTTTGTATATTAATATACGTAATTATTCAGAGCTCTTGTTCACGCATTCGTGCATAACGCAGTTCATGATCTTTATCCTATATGACTATGTGGTCCTTGACGTGTACACTTGAGTGTATAGGTACTAGTGGCGAAGCTAGGAGGTAAGCCGGTAGTACAAGACAAGCCTATGCCAGGCACATTAACAAATATTTTCAAGGAAATTAAGTAGCGTAGGGACTTATTAAAGCTCAAATAAGTAAGACAAATAAAAAAATCTAAATAAGCATTGGTTAAGTG